>JAPXFY010001242.1:17500-35000 GCA_030674185.1 Monoplex corrugatus | reverse complement strand
GATGGTGACACACAGGGCCATGTCTGTGGTGTGGCCACATCGTGTGAACGTCATGTGTACAGCAAAGACATCCTGGGCCATCATTGTGAGCATTGTCGTCTTTCTCAGTATGATTTGCAGTCACATTCTTTATGGATTTGAAGTTTTAGGTGGGGTTTGTACATTCAAGGAAGATTACCTGGAATTTTATTTTAACCTGTGGTCCACAATTGACCTTGTACTGTCTTCTGCATTGCCTTTCATCTGTTTGATGATCGCTAACATCGTGCTTGTGGTAAAGTTAAGAACGTCGGTGAAGGAAGCTGGTGAACAGTTTGTTACCACAGACAGACAACAGAATGAAAGACAGAGAAAAATAAACTCCATCACTGTGACAACTCTGGTTGTGTCTGTCACCTTCATTGTCTTCACCTTGCCTAATGACGTCTTCAATGTAATACAGGATTCACTTTTTGAGATCAATGAAGGAATTGAAGGTGAAATATTAATTCACTTTACAACTAATCTTGTTAGATGTATCGACCACTTCAACTATTCCATGAACTTTTATCTGTACTGTTTGACAGGTATGAGGTTTAGAAAGGAGTTCTTAAAGCTGATGAGCAGTCTGCTTCCTTGTATCAGGTCTTCCAAATTAATAAGGAGTGGCGAATTCTGACTCATTCATGATGTAACAGTAGCAGAAACACCACTACCACCACCACAATCATTACCAACAATAACAACAGCAACAATGGAAATACTAGCAATAACAAAAACAGTAGTGGCATAACCATAACTTTGACATAGCTCTTAAGACTTTTAACACTGTCAGCGTGATTCAGTTTTAGTCACCTGTGTGTATAGCCAACAATTGTAGTCACGTTTAGTTTAACATGTAGGGCTTTTAAAAAACATTCCAGCACACAGACACAGAGATATAGACACAGACAGTTTGATAGAGAGAGTAACAGGCTGTGTGACAGACAGACACACACACACACGCACACATACACACACACACATGTGTATACACACGCACACACATTCTCTATCTCGCTCTCGCTCTCTCTCTCTCTCTCTCTCTCTCTCTCTCTCTCTCTCTCTCTCTCTCTCTCTCTCTCTCTCTGTCACTCTCTCTGACAAACGTATAAATATAGTCCTGTCCACAAACACACACATGAACAGTTACCATCAGAAACACATACATAAACATACACATATACATGCACAGACACTAACACATGCACGCGCACACAAAAATACACACACACATATCTCACCCCACCCCCCTCCCACCCACACAAATAACCGTGCTCATGGATACACATGCACTTACATGCTGTCAAAATTCATTTCACATCAAAAGATCTTGTAGCAGACACATATTTCATCAATGTAAAAAATTCCTATCAGTGTGTTTTTCCACTTCCTTTTCATTGTACTAATCTTATCAGTGTGTTTTTCCCTTCCTTTTCATTGTACTAATCTTATCAGTGTGTTTTTCCCTTCTCTTTCATTGTACTAATCTTATCAGTGTGTTTTTCCCTTCCTTTTCATCGCACTAATCTTATCAGTGTGTCTTTCCCTTCCTTTTCATTGTACTAATCTTATCAGTGTGTTTTTCCCTTCCTTTTCATTGTACTAATCTTATCAGTGTGTCTTTCCCTTCTCTTTCATTGTACTAATCTTATCAGTGTGTTTTTCCCTTCTCTTTCATTGTACTAATCTTATCAGTGTGTTTTCCTTCCTTTTCATTGTACTAATCTTATCCGTGTGTTTTTCCCCTTCCTTTTCATTGTACTAATCTTATCAGTGTCTTTTTCCCTTCTCTTTCATTGTACTAATGTTATCCGTGTGTTTTTCCCTTCTGTTTCATTGTACTAATCTTATCCATGTGTTTTTCCCTTCCTTTTCATTGTACTAATCTTATCCGTGTGTTTTTCCCTTCTGTTTCATTGTACTAATCTTATCAGTGTGTTTTTTCCCTTCCTTTTCATTGTACTAATCTTATCAGTGTGTTTTTTCCCTTCCTTTTCATTGTACTAATCTTATCAGTGTGTTTTTCCCTTCCTTTTCATTGTACTAATCTTATCAGTGTGTTTTTTTCCCTTCCTTTTCATTGTACTAATCTTATCAGTGTGTTTTCCCCTTCCTTTTCATTGTACTAATCTTATCAGTGTGTTTTTTCCCTTCCTTTTCATTGTACTAATCTTATCCGTGTGTTTTTCCTTCTCTTTCATTGTACTAATCTTATCAGTGTGTTTTTCCCTTCTCTTTCATTGTACTAATCTTATCAGTGTGTTTTTCCCTTCTCTTTCATTGTACTAATCTTATCAGTGTGTTTTTCCCTTCCTTTTCATTGTACTAATCTTATCAGTGTGTTTTCCCTTCTCTTTCATTGTACTAATCTTATCCGTGTGTTTTTCCCTTCTCTTTCATTGTACTAATCTTATCAGTGTGTTTTTCACTTCTCTTTCATTGTACTAATCTTATCCGTGTGGTTTTCCTTCTCTTTCATTGTACTAATCTTATCAGTGTGTTTTTCCCTTCTCTTTCATTGTACTAATCTTATCAGTGTGTTTTTCCCTTCTCTTTCATTGTACTAATCTTATCAGTGTGTTTTTCCCTTCCTTTTCATTGTACTAATCTTATCAGTGTGTTTTCCCTTCTCTTTCATTGTACTAATCTTATCAGTATGTTTTTCCCTTCTCTTTCATTGTGCTAATCTTATCAGTGTGTTTTTCCTTCTCTTTCATTGTACTAATCTTATCAGTGTGTTTTTACCTTCTCTTTCATTGAACTAATCTTATCAGTGTGTTTTTCCCTTCCTTTTCATTGTACTAATCTTATCAGTGTGTTTTCCCTTCTCTTTCATTGTACTAATCTTATCAGTGTGTTTTTCCCTTCTTTTTCATTGTACTAATCTTATCAGTGTGTTTTTCCCTTCCTTTTCATTGTACTAATCTTATCAGTGTGTTTTTCCCTTCCTTTTCATTGTACTAATCTTATCAGTGTGTTTTTCCCTTCTTTTATCGTACTAATCTTATCAGTGTGTTTTTTCCTTCCTTTTCATTGTACTAATCTTATCAGTGTGTTTTTTACTTCCTTTTCATTGTACTAATCTTATCAGTGTGTTTTTCCTTCTCTTTCATTGTATTAATCTTATCAGTGTGTTTTTTCCTTCTCTTTCATTGTACTAATCTTATCAGTGTGTTTTTTCCTTCCTTTTCATTGTACTAATCTTATCAGTGTGTTTTTCCTTCTCTTTCATTGTACTAATCTTATCAGTGTGTTTTTCCCTTCTCTTTCATTGTACTAATCTTATCAGTGTGTTTTCCCTTCTCTTTCATTGTACTAATCTTATCAGTGTGTTTTTCCCTTCTCTTTCATTGTACTAATCTTATCAGTGTGTTTTCCCTTCTCTTTCATTGTACTAATCTTATCAGTGTGTTTTTCCCCTTCTCTTTCATTGTACTAATCTTATCAGTGTGTTTTTCCCTTCCTTTTCATTGTACTAATCTTATCAGTGTGTTTTTCCCTTCTCTTTCATTGTACTAATCTTATCAGTGTGTTTTTCCTTTCTCTTTCATTGTACTAATCTTATCAGTGTGTGTTTTTCCTTCTCTTTCATTGTACTAATCTTATCAGTGTGTGTTTTTCCTTTCTCTTTCATTGTACTAATCTTATCAGTGTGTGTTTTTCCTTCTCTTTCATTGTGCTAATCTTATCAGTGTGTTTTCCCCTTCCTTTTCATTGTACTAATCTTATCAGTGTGTTTTCCCCTTCCTTTTTATTGTACTAATCTTATCAGTGTGTTTTTTCCTTCTCTTTCATTGTACTAATCTTATCAGTGTGTTTTTCCCTTCTCTTTCATTGTACTAATCTTAACAGTGTGTTTTCCCCTTCTCTTTCATTGTACTAATCTTAGCAGTGTGTTTTCCCTTCTCTTTCATTATACTAATCTTATCAGTGTGTTTTCCCTTCTCTTTCATTGTACTAATCTTATCAGTGTGTTTTTTCCTTCTCTTTCATTGTACTAATCTTATCATTGTGTTTTTCCCTTCTCTTTCATTGTACTAATCTTATCAGTGTGTTTTCCCTTCTCTTTCATTGTACTAATCTTATCAGTGTGTTTTTCCTTTCTTTTTCATTGTACTAATCTTATCAGTGTGTTTTTCCCTTCCTTTTCATTGTACTAATCTTATCAGTGTGTTTTTCCCTTCCTTTTCATTGTACTAATCTTATCAGTGTGTTTTCCCTTCTTTTCATTGTACTAATCTTATCAGTGTGTTTTTTCCCTTCTTTCATTGTACTAATCTTATCAGTGTGTTTTTCCTTCCTTTCATTGTACTAATCTTATCATGTGTTTTTTACTTCTTTTCATTGTATAACCCCCCCCCCCCCCCCCCCCCCCCCCCCCCCCCCCCCCCCCCCCCCCCCCCCCCCCCCCCCCCCCCCCCCCCCCCCCCCCCCCCCCCCCCCCCCCCCCCCCCCCCCCCCCCCCCCCCCCCCCCCCCCCCCCCCCCCCCCCCCCCCCCCCCCCCCCCCCCCCCCCCCCCCCCCCCCCCCCCCCCCCCCCCCCCCCCCCCCCCCCCCCCCCCCCCCCCCCCCCCCCCCCCCCCCCCCCCCCCCCCCCCCCCCCCCCCCCCCCCCCCCCCCCCCCCCCCCCCCCCCCCCCCCCCCCCCCCCCCCCCCCCCCCCCCCCCCCCCCCCCCCCCCCCCCCCCCCCCCCCCCCCCCCCCCCCCCCCCCCCCCCCCCCCCCCCCCCCCCCCCCCCCCCCCCCCCCCCCCCCCCCCCCCCCCCCCCCCCCCCCCCCCCCCCCCCCCCCCCCCCCCCCCCCCCCCTTTTTTTTTTTTTTTTTTTTTTTTTTTTTTTTTTTTTTTTTTTTTTTTTTTTTTTTTTTTTTTTTTTTTTTTTTTTTTTTTTTTTTTTTTTTTTTTTTTTTTTTTTTTTTTTTTTTTTTTTTTTTTTTTTTTTTTTTTTTTTTTTTTTTTTTTTTTTTTTTTTTTTTTTTTTTTTTTTTTTTTTTTTTTTTTTTTTTTTTTTTTTTTTTTTTTTTTTTTTTTTTTTTTTTTTTTTTTTTTTTTTTTTTTTTTTTTTTTTTTTTTTTTTTTTTTTTTTTTTTTTTTTTTTTTTTTTTTTTTTTTTTTTTTTTTTTTTTTTTTTTTTTTTTTTTTTTTTTTTTTTTTTTTTTTTTTTTTTTTTTTTTTTTTTTTTTTTTTTTTTTTTTTTTTTTTTTTTTTTTTTTTTTTTTTTTTTTTTTTTTTTTTTTTTTTTTTTTTTTTTTTTTTTTTTTTTTTTTTTTTTTTTTTTTTTTTTTTTTTTTTTTTTTTTTTTTTTTTTTTTTTTTTTTTTTTTTTTTTTTTTTTTTTTTTTTTTTTTTTTTTTTTTTTTTTTTTTTTTTTTTTTTTTTTTTTTTTTTTTTTTTTTTTTTTTTTTTTTTTTTTTTTTTTTTTTTTTTTTTTTTTTTTTTTTTTTTTTTTTTTTTTTTTTTTTTTTTTTTTTTTTTTTTTTTTTTTTTTTTTTTTTTTTTTTTTTTTTTTTTTTTTTTTTTTTTTTTTTTTTTTTTTTTTTTTTTTTTTTTTTTTTTTTTTTTTTTTTTTTTTTTTTTTTTTTTTTTTTTTTTTTTTTTTTTTTTTTTTTTTTTTTTTTTTTTTTTTTTTTTTTTTTTTTTTTTTTTTTTTTTTTTTTTTTTTTTTTTTTTTTTTTTTTTTTTTTTTTTTTTTTTTTTTTTTTTTTTTTTTTTTTTTTTTTTTTTTTTTTTTTTTTTTTTTTTTTTTTTTTTTTTTTTTTTTTTTTTTTTTTTTTTTTTTTTTTTTTTTTTTTTTTTTTTTTTTTTTTTTTTTTTTTTTTTTTTTTTTTTTTTTTTTTTTTTTTTTTTTTTTTTTTTTTTTTTTTTTTTTTTTTTTTTTTTTTTTTTTTTTTTTTTTTTTTTTTTTTTTTTTTTTTTTTTTTTTTTTTTTTTTTTTTTATCTTATCAGTGTGTTTTCCCCTTCTTTCATTGTACTAATCTTATCAGTGTGTTTTCCCTTCCTTTTATTGTATAATCTTATCAGTGTGTTTTTTCCTTCTCTTCATTGTACTAATCTTATCAGTGTGTTTTTCCCTTCTCTTTCATTGTACTATCTTAACAGTGTGTTTTCCCTTCTCTTTCTTGTACTAATCTTAACTTTCTTCTTCATTGTTTTCTTCATTGTATAATCTTATCATTTTTATTTTTTATTGTTATTTCGTGTTTTTTCCTTATTGTAAACTTTAGTGTGTTTCTTCTTTCATTGTATATTATCAGTGTGTTTTTCCTTCTTTTCATTGTACTAATCTTATCAGTGTGTTTTTCCCTTCTTTTCATTGTACTAATCTATCAGTGTGTTTTCTTCCTTTCATTTACTAATCTTATCAGTGTGTTTTTCCTTCTTTTATGTACTAATCTTATCAGTTGTTTTTTCCTTCTTTTCATTGTACTAATCTATCAGTGTGTTTTTCCTTCTTTTCATTGTACTAATCTTTCAGTGTGTTTTTTCCTTCTCTTTCATTGTACTAATCTTATCAGTGTGTTTTTTCCTTTCTTTTCATTGTACTAATCTTATCGTGTGTTTTTTCCTTCTTTTCATTGTACTAATCTTATCAGTGTGTTTTCCTTCTTTTCATTGTATTAATCTTATCAGTGTGTATTTTCCTTCTTTTTTTGTACTATCTTATCAGTGTTTTTTCTTCTCTTTCATTGTACTAATCTTATCAGTGTGTTTTTCCTTCTCTTTCTTGTACTAATCTTATCAGTGTGTTTTCCTTCTCTTTCATTGTATAATTTATCAGTGTGTTTTCCCTTCTCTTTCATCGTACTAATCTTATCAGTGTGTTTTTCCCTTCTCTTTCATTGTACTAATCTTATCAGTGTGTTTTCTCCTTCTCTTTCATTGTACTAATCTTATCAGTGTGTTTTTTTCCTTCTCTTTCATTGTACTAATCTTATCAGTGTGTGTTTTCCACTTCTCTTTCATTGTACTAATCTTATCAGTGTGTTTTCTCTTTCATTGTACTAATCTTATCAATGTGTTTTTCCCTTCTCTTTCATTGTACTAATCTTATCAGTGTGTTTTTTCCCTTCTCTTTCATTGTACTAATCTTATCAGTGTGTTTTTCCCTTCTCTTTCATTGTACTAATCTTATCAGTGTGTTTTTCCCTTCTCTTTCATTGTACTAATCTTATCAGTGTGTTTTTCCCTTTTCTTTCATTGTACTAACTTTTGACCTTTCCTTCAAGATGTATCGATGGTTCATTCATCTTCTCTCTTTGCAAACTGTCCATCCCATCTACACGTCATAGTGTATGAACTGTAAGGGGCAAAATTTGCGAGTGTACATTTTTTTTTTACTAACCTTACGCATTCAAAAGCTCAATAAACTGACAAAACACACAATACATGAATTGTTTTTTAATATTTTACAATTTGATAGGGCCTTAAGTTGGTAGCTGGGGCATAACAGTTTTTACAAAATGTAATACGATGTAGTGTTGTATATGTCACGATGTTTTGTGTAACGTTGTGTTATGTATTGTATTGCCATGTTATGTGATGTAACTTGATGGTATGTAGTGTTATCAAGTTTCATGAAAAACCCATTGGAGATGCCAGGGCTATTTTAGTATAAGCAGTATCCCCACCTTCTGGACATTTTGTGCTTGAAATATCCTCTGTTTTGTAACTAACTTTGATTCTGCCTGGCTCCTTTGCTTTCTGTCGTCTTTTCTAATCACCTGATCCGTTTTAGCATTTGTGAATGGGTACATGTATTGACTGCATTTTAGGCTAAAATAAATGTGATGTGTGGCAGCAGTTTGGGATAATTTAGGTCAGTTTGTATTTGGTTTTCTATAGAGTGTCCTTAGTTATGTTTACGTTTGTATTGATGGTTGTATTTTCAATATCCCTCTGATGATAAACTGGATGGAACGGTCAAAACCAGAGACATATCCTTAGATTACGGATGCAAAAACGTTGATTTGTGTATTACGTTTTTTTCCCTGTTTTTTTTAACAAAGTGTTGTATACGTTTTAAAATGGCTATAGACACGATATGGTTATGCGCAGTTAGCTGTACTTTAAAGAGTAAGTTTCATGTGATATATTGTCATGTAATGCAATGTAGTGTCATGAAATGTAACAGCATAATGTATAATATCATCAGTGAGAGTGATCCAGCAGCACTGTTTCTGACGACTGTTATCAGTGGACAAGGAGTGCAGTCTGTTGACTTCCACTGACGTAAGACACCATCTGACTGGTGCCCTTAACACTGTTGTTGTCAATCAAATAAGATAAAGTGGTACGGTTTACAAGATATTCTTGAAACATGAACATCCTACAATGATAAAATGTTAAGTATCCCTAAGACACAGGATAGTAAAATATCAGGGATCTGTATTCTGACTTAAAGAAACTATGCTTCCAAAGAAACATTCAGGGGACATTGGGAACACTTCTGTCCATCTACAGACAAGCCCTATCATCACGTCACCACCAATAAAAGATGAGTGAAGGGAATGGCGTTAGCTACATAACAAACAAGGTTTTGATTTAATTAAACATGTGTTTATTTACGAAGTATGGCCTTCTGAAACCATTTCGGTTTAAACATGTGTTTATTTAATAAATGTGTTGCATGGAAGCATTTTTCGTTTCATACAATCATTCGTGTGATACTTGTGTCATATTTACATCATTCTTTTCACATTAATCACGTGCTTAATAATCACTTCAAATGTGTGTATTATATAAATGATTATCAGTTTCAACACACACCCACGCACGCTCGCTTACACTCATAATAAATGCCAGACAGACAGTTCATCAAATCACAACAAAAGAAAAAATATCTGAAACATATCCAAGAATTTTGACTGAAAAAAGTATTCATTTGGAAAGAAAAACAATTCTGACTATTTCATTGAATTAAATGGTATCGTATTGTATGGTAAGGCGTTGTATTGTATTGTATTGTATTGTATTATGTTCTGCAGTTTGTGTTATATTGTATTTTGTTGTATTGTTACATACTAAGTTGAAACTTTTTGTATCGTGTATATTTGTATTGTGTTGCATCATATTGTACTATTGCATCATATTGTACTATTTGCATTGCATTGTAGATATGTGTTGTATTGTATTGTATTGTATTGTATTGTACTTTATGTGATCTAGTGGATAAAACACCTATCTAGGCTACGAGAAACTTGGACTCAATTATAAGTACAATCTTGATAGGAATCTTTAAGCTAGTTTTTTTTATATGAGACAATAGAGTTTCAATCTGCACAACAGGCTTTGCACACACAAAATAACTCGTGGCAATTGCCCTATCCCAGGCAAAATTCTGTCGAAAAAAATTCACTGCCCCTGGTGAGCACAAAAAACGACAGAAAAAAAAAACAGAATTGTAGTTTGGCAGTGTGACGACGTGCTCTTCCCAATGACAGAAAGATCGACTTTCACATGGTAAATCTGCTGGGATAAAAAGAAACAAAATATCCAAATACTATGGTGAGAATTGTCACAGATACTGTAACCTGTCACAACCTGACCTCGTGGTTACATGGCCTCCATTATCGTTTACCTGTACAGTTTTCTTACCTGATTGTGAATTCACGTTGAGGGTTTTGGTGTCTGTGGTTCATGAGATGTATTGTTGGTGAGCCAGTCATGGTCTCCTTACTGTCACAATTACAGGGCTCAGTAGGCTGTGTCCTTAGTAAGTTAGATTAAAACAAGAAATGTTGAACATCATCAGTATGAGACAGCAACAGCCGTGTGGGACTGCCCTAATAGGTGACTCATTGGCAGGTCGATACCTCTGGTTCCCATGGACATCCTGGCACTGTGACTTTGACTGAATGAACTTGGGTTTGCTTGTGTATTGTGACAAGGCAGACAACAACAACCAGATTTTTTTTCTCTTCTATAGACTGACATGACTGTTAGGGGGGTAAACGTCGAACGTCCAACTGAAAGGCTCCAGGCTCGATCCACATGGAGGGTAAAAGATGGATATCATTCCAATCTTCATGTCCAACATGGGAGCAGATCTGCCATTGCCTAAACACCCTCCATGTGTATGCACATGTAAATTATCAAAAAAGACATCAAAGATCTTGTGAGTCCAGGTAATGTTTGGTGACTTATAAAAACATGTATACATGTAACATGGGCATCCACCAACGACTCAGAATGTTTCAGTTTCAGTTTCCCAAGATGATGTGTCCATTCTCAGAATAAATTCCATATGTATTGATGCCACTGTTGTTGTGTGATGGAGAAGAGCCAAAGTGATCATGATATAGCCCAAATCTGCATAGAAGGCATATGTGCTGGCAAAGGTGTGAGGTCCTACTTAGCGTGTAGGTGTTATACAGACTGCATGGCAACAGTAGAATGTTATACAGAATGCATGGCAACAGTAGAGTGTTATACAGACTGCATGGCAACAGTAGAGTGTTATACAGACTGCATGGCAACAGTAGAGTGTTATACAGACTGCATGGCAACAGTAGAGTGTTGTACAGACTGCATGGCAACAGTAGAGTGTTATACAGACTGCATGGCAACAGTAGAGTGTTATACAGACTGCATGGCAACAGTAGAGTGTTATACAGACTGCATGGCAACAGTAGAGTGTTGTCAGTAGAGTGTTATACAGACTGCATGGCAACAGTAGTGTTATACAGACTGAATGGCAACAGTAGAGTGTTATACAGACTGCATGTCAACAGTAGAGTGTTATACAGACTGCATGGCAACAGTAGAGTGTTATACAGGCTGCATGGCAACAGTAGAGTGTTATACAGACTGCATGGCAACAGTAGAGTGTTATACAGACTGCATGGCAACAGTAGAGTGTTATACAGACTGCATGGCAACAGTAGAGTGTTGTCAGCTCATCTAACAGCTTGAGTTCTCTGTGCTGTATTAAAAATCTGATCAACTGCAATGTACTCTGAATCCAAACGAGTCTGGAGAATGGCGCCTTACAAGAATGGATTGTGATGTAGTGTTGTGATGAAAATCCACTTTAATGGGTCAGTAAACACACAGTTAGGTCAATGCAATGACAGTGTATCGGTGTCTTTTTCTTTCAAACGATGAACTGATTCATTACCCACCCAGTACAACCACGGTGACACTTCCATACTGGTAAGTTATTTTAAGCTTAGCATTGTTATCATTGTTGTAATTCTTCTTCTTCTTCTTCTCCTTCTTCTTCTTCTTCTTCTTCTTCTCGTCCTCCTCCTCCTCCTCCTCCTCCTCATCATCATCATCATCATCATCATTGTCGTCGTCGCCTTAATGATGATGATAATCATTATTATTATTATTATGAACATTAATTCTATAATGCTAGTCACCTAAATCATTTGCATTCACTTCACATAACACATAATCAGATTTTTAGTGGGATATGGAACACTCGTCGTCAGACCAGTGACCACACTCCACGATTTTGTTGCATCCTTCCACCGAAACTGAGAGGGAGATTGTGACCACTGGGCTACACAGGATCTCCATTACTTAGAGCCCAGGCCTGACCCTGGAGATGTCACTCCAGCCTCACCCTGCTGAGGACAAGACAGGGAAGCTGGCAGTCTACAGGTGACGAGTCCTTCAGGACGTAAGAAATGGGCGCCATGAGTCAGCTTAACAGTGAGGGGAATGGGGGTGGAGACATCGAAGTCCGATCGGTTGACTTCAACCTGCTTTAAGCTGTTCAGCCTCCAGTCAGAAAATCTAAGCTAGCCAAGGTCTGCGTGCTCCTGTATGTGTCTGGGGCCTGGCGCACTACTATAGCCATGACAAGCAGACAAAGCCTCGCACCAGGCAAACGAAACAAGAAGTCATAGGACTCTAGCTCTTAGTATAACTAGCTGGAAAGAGTGCACCATCTGCACAGGAATCTCTGATGACTTCCTTGTAGCAGATGAAGTCAGCACAGCCATCGTTGATAAAGAGCTCACCAGACTGCTCCTCGCCACCAAGGAAACACATCCATCTGGGCACTGCTGTAGGTCCTATCAACACCCTCAGCGTCTATGCCCCTATACTCGCTGTATCAGAAGAAGCAAAGGATCCGTTCATTAGACACCTCATTCCACGTTGACATGAATGGATGATGGATTTTCATCATACTCTTTATTCATGTGCAGCAGAGTCAAGCACGGCTGAGTGATAGCTCAGAACATCTTTGGGTTCTTCTTTTCCTTTCTCATGAAGGATATCTTCGACTGTCCACAGATGGCGTCTATCTGTACACAGATTTGATGGGAATTGTTCAAACTGGTATGACTGCGCTTGGAGATCAAGATCAGGACAGTACTCATCAGGGAGATGCTCTTTCACAATGATGCAGACCTCTTGGCCCAACCCATGGACGCCATCCATAGACTGGATGCTCACTTTGCTGACGCATATAGGTAGTTTGGACTCATTATCAGCCTGAGGAAGATAGACGTCAGCACACAAGATGTCATCACTCATAATTCATCACAATCGACAGCGTCGTCATTGAAGCCCTGGACAGCTTTACTTATCTGGGGTCCAACATCAGCAACGCCCTCTCATTCGATGTCAAACTCGAGCCATGGCTCTGGAAAGCAAACACCACAATGGCCAGTCCGACAAACAGAAAACAGAGTGCTGACAGACACACAAAGACCTGAGTGTATCAGGCCTGTATCCTCAGCAACTTATCATATCGAATCAAAAAAATGGACAATCTACATGGGTCAAGAAGTTTGTTCAACTCGTTCATTTCCAATGGCTCAAACACATCTTTGAAATCAAATGACAGGACTGCATTCCACATCAAGACATCCTGAAGTGCGCCAAGATGCCCAGCATTTACTCCCTGTTGAGCTACCGCCACCAGCGGTGGTTGGTGCGTGTTTGTCACATGAGGATAGCAGCCTGCCAAAAGACGTCCTATAAGGACAGTTAGTCCAGACTGTCATTAGAGTTGGCCGCCCCCTACTCTGTTTTAAGGATGCGAGTCAAAAAGATCTGAGGGCCTGCAGCATCTCCACAGACAGCTGTGTAACTCAGGCCACAGATTGCACTGCATGGCATCACACTGTCTACATGAGCATCACAAAGTCAGACATGATGAGAGACCAGCTCATGGCAGATAGGAGACACTGCAAAAAGTGTGCTGCAACAATACTTGCAGTTCAGGCCTCACAGTTTATATGCACCGACTGCCACTCACGCATCAGCCTGCACAGCCCTAACAGACGGCGCCAAGACCCCCCCCCCCTCCCTACAGATTGCATTCAAGAAGCACGTATTCCACATGGTATCAGGACACTGAAATGCCAGTGATGATGAAAGGCACAGAGTGACTTCATTAACGTGTTTAGTCTTTGTATTTGTCTTTTCTGATACTATTTTTTGCAATGTTTCATGATAAAAATTGTAATTTTTGAACAGCAACCTTATAGATCTGAAAGTCATGGGACGTTACTTTTGTGAATATAATAATGAAACCAAGTTCCAGCCAGCAATGGTACCAATTATAGACTGATAAGTTTTACAGTGTGTGTTTGGAGGTCTCTTTAATCTTCAGTGCAATGCCATGTGTGTCTGGGTATGTGTGTGTAAGAGACACTGAAAATATGTCTGTGTACATACATATACAACCAGACACATACTTTTAGTGACACTGACACATTCACCCTGTGAAATGTAACCGTGATACTTGACCATACTTCAAAGTACTGAACTAATCATCATTTACTCATTTTTCATCTTTAAGCTGTCTGTGGTAATGTCTATATATTTATGTATAAGTACCTTTGTGGCGTCATTGGTTATTTCTCTGAGTGCACTGCCATCACTGATGTCAACATACTAACAGACTTACAAGTATCTAGGAAAGGTCATCACACTTCCCTAACACCAATAGATTTAACTATGACATTCCTCATGAACTGTATCTTTCCTGTACCACATGGTCTACACACTGTGTCTGACAGAAGCATGACTACCAAGACTGATATTGAAGGGTGGCTGTGGTATGTATATCACAACCATGCTCGCTGCCAGCATACATCTCCTGAATCATCATCCAATCCTTACAAATAAAAGATGACGGTCAGTGACAGAAACCAACGTTACCATAGCATAATGCATTCTCAAATTGTCACAGAAACTCATCATTTTCATTCTCCTAACCCACAATCACTATGTACTTTTCTTCGTGATCACAGTGTTAGCTATCATGGCCTCTCAAGCAAGTTCCCAGATATGTATTAGTGTCACACATGTCCATGTTTAATACATAACCTTTCACCAGTCACTGTGGTTATGTGTTTAACGCCAACGCTAGGTTGATAGTTCGAACCATCTCGTATCCAATGGTAAGCATGTTGTGGGCTCATTGGGAGGCCTTTTTCATTTTTCAATTCAAGTTTAAGCGATAATTTATACAAAATGATCTGCAATTTTGTAGAACACACATACACATATCATACATGAGAATCCAAATATACAAATAAGAATGTATGTTCATTATGATCAAAACACACATACACACTCACACACACACATGTATATATATATATATATATATATATATATATATATATATTATATATATATATATATATAGAGAGAGAGAGAGAGAGAGAGAGAGAGAGAGAGAGATTGCACGAAGACGTTCAATTGTGTGTACAGGCACTCTCAAGCTGATATTTGAATATTTTGATAAAGACACTGACAATACAGTAAAGCAATAGGTATGAGTGTATCAAACCTGTCTTAAGGAAAGATCCACACCACACCCCTCAGAGAAAATAAAAATAAAACAACAATAACAACAAATAATCCCATTGTTCGTTTGTGTTGTTGTCATAGTTGTACAATGTCTTCATTGTTACATATGTAATTCTACAGTATGTCATGTTACTGTCATATCTCCATTTCAGATTTTTTCTAAAAATGTGCAGATTTTGCACCGTTTTTTTTTTTTTCACATTTACGTTGATAAATGAAATATTTTCCGAAAAGCCACGGCTGTTCCCGAGCAAGATTTTAATTTGAGAGCAGGAGCGGCGGAGGGGAGGGGGATGGGAGGGGAGAGATAAACGATAACCAGATGTGGACTGTCAAGTGGCAGCTGGCCAGTTGAGTGTTCTGCACAGAGCAGTGTGTGAGTGCAACGCGCTGAGCTGTCAAAAGGGGAACCACAGGTGTCAGAGATAAGAGACTCGTAGCAAAGACATTTAACTTTTTTTTTATAGCGTTGCAGTACATGGGTAGGTTGCAAAACATTAAATTACAAAGTCTGAGTTTCACCAGAGAAATATGAACAATATAACCAAACGCAGGAATGACTCATGTAGAAACTGATCTCAGGCATGCAGACAAAAAATAGATATGACAGTTGTTTTGCTTGCAAAGATGAGATGACTGACAGAAGAAAACCACATACGTAAAATAAAAAATCCAAATTAATGACAAACTGTGCATGCACTGCACTTTTACAACATTCATATTTTCAGAGATCTTAGCTGCATGTGTGTGGACAACACCAAACTTACCGTATAAGTATTGTTGTCCGCAAGGATCGTTATCAGCTTGTTTAGTAAGTATCCCATCACTTTGATATCACAGATTTCTCTCAGTACAAGACAGCAGCCTTCTTTCACACAATGCAGAGGTTGACCATACAGGTTCGTAGCCTCAACACTAACTGTCTTTTAATACAGAACAGCAGACATCCATTTGCCAGTTCTTATTACCACTTCGTCACAGATACACACGCACAACTACTAAAATACGGCAAACACACACACTAACAACAACACAACAACAGCAAGCAAAACAACACAACACAACAACAACAACAACAACGAATAACAGGAAAACAACAGCATAACAATTCAATAAAACAACAAAAAGACAAACACAACAACAACACACACACAACACAACAACAACACAACAACACAACACAACAACAACACAACAACAACACAACAACCCAACACAACACAACAGAACACAACACAACAACACAACAACACACAACACAACAACAACACACAACACAACAACAACAACAACACACAACACACAACACAACAACAACAACACACAACAACACACACACAACACAACAGACACACACACACAACAACACAACACACAACACACACACAACACACACAACACACACACACACAACAACACACACACACACACAACACACACACACACACACACAAACACACAACACACACACACACACAACACACACAACACACCAACACACACACACACACCACACACACACACACACAGACACACACACACACACAGCACACACACACACACACACACACACACACACCACAACACACACACACACACACACACACACACACACACACACACACAACACACACACACACACAGACACACAACACACACACACAACACAACACACAGACACACACACGACACACACACACACACACACACACACACACACACACACACACACACACCGACACACACACACACACAGACACACACACACACACACACACACACAGACACACACACACACACACACATACACACACACACACACACAACACACACACACACACACACAAACACACACACACACACAACCACACACACACACAAACACACCAACACACACACACACACGACACACACACACAACACACACACACACACACACACAACACACACAGACACACACACACACACACACACACACACACACACACACACACTTTTCTTGTACCGTTCCCATTATCTGATATAAATTCACGTTGAGGTCGTTGGTGTCTGTGGTCCATGAGAATGTTGTTAGAGGGTCAGCCATGGTCTCCTGTCTTGGGGTCTCTCACTTGGTCCGGCCACACAACTGAGATATTAATGTCATTGATGGAAGGTATCGTATGCAGTGTCTTTAGTAAGTTAAATAGAAACAGGCACTTTTGAGAACCATTGATATGATCAAGCAGCACCACATGGTCTTTTAAGTTAATCACCCCATGGCAGCTTGACATCTCTGGTTCTTGAGGGCTTCCTGGCATTGAGACATTGAATGAATAAACTTTAAGCTGTGTAGTGTAGCTGGAATGATAACAGTGGGTTCAACACCACTAAGGCAGTACGGAGGCTGGGATATAAAAAAGACATTGAATGAATAAACTTTAAGCTGTGTAGTGTAGCTGGAATGATAACAGTGGGTTCAACACCACTAAGGCAGTACGGAGGCTGGGATATAAAAAAAGACATTGAATGAATAAACTTTAAGCTGTGTAGTGTAGCTGGAATGATAACAGTGGGTTCAACACCACTAAGGCAGTACGCAGGCTGGGATATAAAAAAGACATAGATAGAAATATACGTTAGGACAACAGTGTACAAAACGTTACATCCTTGTTTCTCTGAACTTGGCTGTTTTACGTCATAACCAGTGCAGTCATGATAC
>JAPXFY010001242.1:10000-15000 GCA_030674185.1 Monoplex corrugatus | reverse complement strand
CATTTTGGCTGCCTCAATCTTGTTCTGGCTTTGCTTGTTGACTGTCCGCGCCTCATAACCGTATAAACATTATCTGTTCTACATAACATTCAAGAACTCTCTTCCTGATGTTAATTGATAAGCATTTGTTGCTAAGAATGCTTTTTATTTTCTTGAATGTTGTTTTGGCATGGCCGATTCTGCTGGCTATTACCGATGTGCATCTGTCGTCTGGTGAAATGATCGTTCCCTGGTATTTACACTTCCCAACCTGTCTCAAGGTTGTCCCGTTTGAAGTTATTTTGCATGATGGGATTTCACGTTTATTTTTACTGATCACCATGACTTCAGTCTTCTTGCTGTTTAGTTCCAACCTCTTACCTGTGCTTTCTATTTCTAATATATTCACAAGGTTGTGTAGGTCATTTGCATTTTCAGCAATTAGCACGGTGTCATCTGCGTATCGAATGTTGTTTATCATTTTTTCCTCCAACCTTTTAATCCAGGGTCTCCCTCTAGGTTTCTCACGAAGTTTTCACAATAAAGTGAAATCAGATCAAGTAACAAAACACAACCTTGTGCTGACTCCTCTTTTGATATTTTGGAAAGAGCTTATATCGTTTTCTATTTTCATTGCAGCTGTTTGTTCCCAGTACATGTTTCATATTGTTCGTTGATCTTTTCCATCAATATTGAGTCTTTCTAGTTGGTTGATCAATTCTTCATGTCTTACCCTATCGAAAGCCTTGGTATAATCAACAAAGGATAAATATAAATCCTTATTCATCTCGATTGACCTCTCTATGATGGTTCTTAGGAGGATGTATATGGCATTAATAGTTCCTTTCCCCTCCACAAATCCACACTGTTCTTCTGCTATTTCTCTTTTGATTCTATTCCTTGTCCTCATCATGATTATTCTTAACAGGATTTTTGTTACCTGACTCATCAGGCTGGCTGATTGTGCGATGGAGTTCGCTTTCTATAACCCCTGTCTTCTTTGGAAGTGCAATGAAGATTGATTTTGACATATCTTTGGGGATTTTTCCAGTGTCATAAATTTCATTTAGGAGGACTGTTATTTTTTCAACACCAAATTCCTCCAGGACTTCAATCATTTCTGTAGTAATGTTGTCTGGTCCTGGGGCTTTTCCTGGTTTCATCTTTTTCAGTGCTGCTCTAACTTCAACTTTCATTATGGGTGGTCCTTAAACCTTAATGATTCTTCGTTTCTGTCACCTTCAAAAAGGTCTTTAATGTACTATCTCCATCTGTCTAATATTTTGTCTTTTTCCACGATAAGTGTACCATCTTTCGATTTTAAGCAATCAGTTGATATGCATGCATTTTCCCGTGGACAATTTATTCAATTCGTCTGTACATACCCTGACAATCTGTTTTGTGTCGATCTTCTATTTATTTGCATTTTGTTTTCAGCCAAGCTTCCTTAGCTTCGTTGCACCTATTCCTGATTTATTTGTTTATCTTCCCGTATATATCCTCGTTTCTCTTTGCCTTTCTCCATTCCTCCATCAAGCCTAAAATTTCTTTTGTCATCAAGTTTTTTTGTTGTTTTTTTGTTGCTTTTCTATCTATTTTAGGCATTTCTTCACAAGCTTCATTTGTCAACTTTGTCCATTTTTCCTTACTGTCACCAACGTCTTCCAGAGCACTATATTTGTTTTGAACATGTACATTATTTTTTTTACCTATCATCTGTCTTTAGGAGTCCAAGATTTAATTTGATGTTGCTTTTGGTCTGTTTTCTTTTCCTCAATTTCAGTCTAAATCTTCCCACTACAGGATTGTGGTCACTGTTGCAGTCTGCGCCTGGTAGTGTTTTTGCTGACAGTAAAGAATTTCTAATCTTTTATTGATCAGGATGTTGTCAATCTGATTTTTGGTAATATCTCATGGACTCATCCAAGTCCATTTTCTTGTATTAGGCTGCTCAAACCAGGTGTTTTCTACTATGAACTCATTAATTTGTGTCATTCTACAAGTTTCCCTCCCTTTTCATTTTGTGTACCAAGGCCATGAGGTCCAACTATATCCTCCACCCTATCTGTCCCACTTTAGCATTAAAATTTCCCATTATGACTGTAACTTCTTGTGACTTACATTGGGCCTTGGCCATCTCTAATGCTTCGTAGAAGTTGTCAATGTCTTCCTGAGTACTTGCAGATGTTGATATATATTGGCCTGCCACCCAATTTAACCAGGAAAACTGTTGGACACAGCCCAGTACCCCCTAACTGCTTTTAATTTGTCCCTGTCCATTACGATGTCTACTTCTCTTTCGTGTGAGTTTCCACCAGAGTATATTACTGTATGCTCTCCAGGTGTTATCATGCCTGCCCCCTTCCATCTGACTTTCCTTAGTCTTACAATACTAATGTGAAGCCTTTCCATTTCCAGTTTGATGTAGTTTAATTTACCTTTTTGCAACAATGTTCTTATGTTCCATGTTGCAATTTTGGTATAATTCCTGAGGTTGAGGTTGGATGCAGTAGCTTGCTGATGGACTGTGGTCACCTGCGTAGCGTGACGGTCCTTACCAGACGAAGGTGCTCCATAGGAGCCCCAGTTTACGTCGTTATACTGACTATCAGTGGATTGTCTGGTCATGAAGTCTTAGGAAACACTTACTATCAGTGGATTGTCTGGCCATGAAGTCTTAGGAAACACTTACTATCAGTGGATTGTCTGGCCATGAAGTCTTAGGAAACACTTACTATTAGTGGATTGTCTGGTCATGAAGTCTAGGAAACACTTACTATCAGTGGATTGTTTGGTCATGAAGTCTTAGGAAACACTTACTATCAGTGGATTGTCTGGTCATGAAGTCTTAGGAAACACTTACTATCAGTGGATTGTCTGGCCATGAAGTCTTAGGAAACACTTACTATCAGTGGATTTCTGGTCATGAAGTCTTAGGAAACACTTACTATCAGTGGATTGTCTGGCCCTGAAGTCTTAGGAAACACTTACTATCAGTGGATTGTCTGGCCCTAAAGTCTTAGGAATGTTTCCCGTTGCCTTCCATCGGTTTGTTTACGGTCTCTCCGCTAGTCTTTGTCGTTCACACGACAACCTACAAGTCAGTGGGGTGATTTTTTTCAGGGTTAATCCCTTAACCTTATTCTCTTCCGAGATGTCCACAAGGCAGTGTAGCTATTTACCCATTGCTGGGGGTCTGGTTCGTGGGCACCAGGGCATATCCACACGCCGGTGGGCCTGCATGCCGCACGTCTGGGGGCCAGACCTCTTACAAATCCCTCGAAATTTAGCCTGAGTCCGTGAGGTGCTCAGCTACCACATGTCGCCACGAGGAGCCATAACCTAGGGCTTGTTGATGGAGAGACTATGTACTGACAGAGAGAGACTTACGCATTCTGCTCTCCTTTTCGCATAGCTGCAAGCAGCAGTGATAGCCAGCGGTGCAGGCTGAAAGTGAGAGGTGACAAGCATGCAGTCACTAGCCAACACACTAGACGCATCACATCTACCATTTGACAAGCATACAAACAAGAAAGAAACAAACAAACAAACTAAAAAACAAACAACAACAAAATTGACAGAAAATAAACAAAGAAATGAGAGATGCATAAAGCTAGTTATTTCTATTTGGCCTTGTCTGATCAGTTTTGTCCATTTGACTAAATTATTGACTTAATATTTTCCATTATGCTGGTGGTGTAAACGTTCAAATACGCTCTATCTCAGTCTCTTTTCCATTTTCTCTTTCACAAGCACACACACACACACACACACACACACACACACACACACACACACACACACACACACACACACACACACACACACACATACACACACACACACACACACACAACACACAACACAAACACAATCACAATCACACTTATTCTGTCACTGTGGATTTACAGCTGTTTCATTCACTGTCCGTCTTTCAGCAAGACAAAGGAGCAGTGAGAAAAAGCACCGTCAGGTCACCCACTGGAGGAGACTATACTTTTGTCAAGTTACTTTAATGGTGTCCTGTAGTCTTTTGTCATTTAAAATGGCATGGACTGCATTATGAAATGTAATATATCACAGCAAGCATTAAACTCAAATCGCATCGTATGGTTGGATAGATTGTGGAAGTTTCCTGTCAAAAGATGTGCTAAAACTTAAAAGAACTAACTCATTACAGGCAAGGGCAGCCTTTTTATTCTTAATGAAGTAGCCTCCTTTTACCTTCAGAATGGTCTTTGAGTGTATTACTGACAGTTGTAGACGGTTACTATATTTGACAAAAAGACATGGACATGTCGGCAAAGCGAAGACAACCAACATTTGAGCAATCCCTTTAATGAGTGAAACGTAAACAATGTATACATTTTTTAACCTGTGTGTTTTCCTATTCAGAAAAAATATCTTCTGAAAGTATAATTCATGGACTCTGGCTTTGGATATGGAAAATATGTGGATTGTATAGTTCGCTGTCAATCAAAAACAAACAAACAACAACAACAACAACAAAATACTTTTTTCCAGTTACTGATCAAACCAACAATAGAAATCTCAATGAATTACTCTTTATTTGGTAGAATGATAGATCAGGTGATCTGATTCCAGCAAATCGCACTGGTTATCACAACTAAGATATTATTTTAATGATAAATGTTTGTAGATAGCTAACATTTTGCCTTTCCTGGTATTACAACTAGCACAGAGCTGCATTTCCGATGAATTATGACACTGTCATATTATCTTTTTTTTTCTTGCATACAAGAAAATGGCCAAGAACAAGGTTTACTTTTGACAGACCAAACAAAGAAATATAGTATGTGAGAACGAACATGTTCAAGACTTTTAAAAGTCGGAGTTGTCTTGATCCTGAATATACAAAAGTTCTCAAAGCCAGAAATTTAAGGCAAAAGAAGAAGAAGACGAAGAAGATGGTGATAATGACGAACTTGCTTCCAATCAAAAAATTATTAAGCAGCAAATCTTATACCCGAGACTTCTATATGAGAACCAGACAAAACAAA
>JAPXFY010001242.1:0-5000 GCA_030674185.1 Monoplex corrugatus | reverse complement strand
AATCCCTTGTGTTAGTAAAGATTTGATTTTCAATATTTCACACTGACCATGCTTACTACTGTATGTGTAAATAAACGGTGGCATGTGGCCATCGCTGATTCCACATACATCTCTTCATAACTGACCATCTTTCACAAATTTCTACTTAAGATTGTATCAGCCCGGCGATATAACCATTATTTTCAAAGTAAGCGTACATTTCACAAAACCCAGCTGGTTTCTGTCCAGGACCATGGCTAAGACACATGGAACACAGGTGATCACGACTGTGTCCAATATCACGACAGGTGAGACTACTTCATCAACAGATGTCATTGACTCTATGCCATTAGTTATAATCATACAACACGTTTTACCTATGTGTTTACCTCTCACTTACTTCCTGGGTGTGTTTGGCAACGTGATGGTTATCATCATTATTCATCGATTGAAAGACAAACGTTCCTCCTTTGACCGTTATTTCCTGTGTCTAGCTGTGTCTGATCTCTGTTTCATTGTTATGGGACAATTTTTGAGTTCGATCGTAACAGAGACAGATTTTGACCTACCTGACGTTCATGACGTTTTGTGTAAGACTCATGCCTTCCTTATACACACAGCTGCTAACTGCTCTGCTTGGCTTGTGGTGGTGATGGTGACACACAGGGCCATGTCTGTGGTGTGGCCACATCGTGTGAACGTGATGTGTACAGCAAAGACATCCTGGGCCATCATTGTGAGCATTGTCATCTTTTTCAGCGTGGCTTGCTGTCACATTCTTTATGGATTTGAAGTTTTAGGTGGGGTTTGTACATTCAAGGAAGATTACCTGAAATTTCATTTTTACGTTTGGTCCACAATTGACCTTGTACTGTCTTCTGCATTGCCTTTCATCTGTTTGATGATCGGTAACATCGTGCTTGTGGTAAAATTAAGAACGTCGGTGAAGGAAGCTGGTGAACAGTTTGTTACCACAGACAGACAACAGAATGAAAGACAGAGAAAAATGAACTCCATCACTCTGACAGCTCTGGTTGTGTCTGTGGCCTTCATTCTCTTTACCTTGCCTCATGACGTCTCGTATGAAATACTGGATTCACTTGATGAGAGCAATGAGGGAATTGAAGGTGAAATATTAATGAGCTTTACAGATAGTGTTGTTTTATGTATGGACAGCTTCAACTATTCCATGAACTTTTATCTGTACTGTTTGACAGGCATTAGGTTTAGAAAAGAGTTCTTAAAGCTGATGAGCAGTCTGCTTTCTTGTATCAGGAGAAACAAATTCTGACTCATTCGTGGTCAAATATTTAGTTGGGTATTGATCCAGCAACAGAAAGCGATGTAACAGTAGCAGAAAACCACTACCACCACCACCATTGTTACAATAACAAAAGTAACAACGGCAACAATAGCAATAACAAAAACAGTAACAACAACATCATTACTTTGACACAGCTCTTAAGATATAACGCTTTTAACACTCTCAGCGTGGTTCACTTTTAACCACTTGTGTGTTTAGACAACGGTTTGCAGTCACATTTTATTTAACATGATTACTTTTTCTTGAAACTTTTGTTCTACACACAGACACGGACATAGACATAGACAGACAGAGAGAGAGACTGATTGACAAACAGACAGACATACTGACACACACAGACACACAGAGACACACAGACACACACTCACACACACACACACACAGGTTAAAATAAAATTCCAGGTAATCTTCCTTGAATGTATCCACCGCGATATACATACTCAAAGAGTTACAATACTGCTTACTTACTTCCCCGGTTTTGAAATCAAGCGACGATTTGCACGCTTGTGCTGCCACTGTCCAATTAAGCAATTCTTTAAACATCAACGTTTTATCAGTCTACCTGCCAACAGGTCCAAATGACCGCAACACAGAATGGCTGCGCACGATCCAAGATCAGCAGCGTGGTAAATGGCTAATAGGTGGAGACTTTAATTCCCACTCCCCATTTTGGGAAAAGAACTGTTCTACTGTTACGAGCAATCGTTTGGTAGAAAATATCGTTGATAGTTCGCTTTACCTTCTAAATGATGGTAGTGTCACTAGGATCCCTGATGTCTCCAAACACAGGGCGATAGCCATCGATTTGTCTCTGATATCACCAGAATTAGCACCATCCTGTACCTGGGAAACTCACAGAGACACTTTGGGAAGCGATCATCTACCTATCATCATAACCATAACTGACAAAAACATCAGGATGAAAGACAGCTCTCCTGATATTATTCCAAAATATAATTACAAGCGTGCAGACTGGTCCTTATTTCGAACTGCTCTTGCTAATCAGGATTACAGACATTATGAAAGTGAAAATGTAGACATTATGTTTTCTAAATTCCAAGAGTCAATTCTAGCCGCTGCAGACGTATCAATTCCGAAACTCAAAACTTCTAAATCGAATAATCGATTGGGTAATGTTTGGTGGACAGAGGCATGTGAGAAAGCAGTTCAATATAAAAGGGAGAAATTCAAAATCTACATCAAAAGCCGGAAACCTGAAGATCATGTGGAAATGAAAAAAGCTAACATCCAATGTAACAAAATCATTGCTGAAGCAAAGAAAGATTATTGGGCATCATTCTGCAAAAAAGAAATTTCAGATTTCAAAGATTTCCATAAAGTCTGGACGAAAATGAATCAAATGAAGAATGGAACCAACTTACCTAGGTGTCCGATAATGATAGAAACATGTAACACATTTCCTTCAGACATGGACAAAGCAGAAACCTTTGTGGACTTATTTGCTAAAAACAGTAAAGTTGAAGGTTTATCTCCAGACTGCAAACATCACAGAGAAATGGAAGATAACAACTCAATCTACACTGATCCAATATCTCAGAATGATCTCTGGTTTAATTCTCCAATCACCTTAGAAGAGCTAAAAAACACAATACTGTTTCTACACAACAAAACGAGTTCGGTAGGTATTGATGCAGTTTCGACTGAAATGATTAAACATCTCCCTGAAAACTATCTTATTTTCCTACACAAAATTTTGCAGAAATGCTGGGTTAGCGGAACTGTACCACAAATCTGGCAAAAGTCTATAGTTATACCGATATTAAAAGCAGGAAAATCGAAAACTGATAAAAACAGTTACAGACCCATTGCTTTGACGTCCCACACGAGCAAACTAATGGAAAGATTGATCTTAAACAGACTTTTACACTACTGTGATAAAAATAACGTTATTCCGGTAAACCAGGCGGGTTTTAGAAAAGGGAGATCCGCAGTTGAACACCTGGTTAAACTTACGACTCAGATCAAACAACAGTTTGCCCGCAGAAAAAGTGTTTTAGCTACTTTCTTTGATGTAAAAAAAGCTTACGATCAAGTTTGGCATAAACGTTTATTGTTCAAGCTAAAATCTGTTGGTTTATCTGGCAATATGTACAATTACATTAAATCTTTTTTAGCTAATAGAACAATACAGGCTAGAGTGGGAGCTAGTTATTCTACTTCACGGCACCTCGACATGGGGATTCCACAAGGTTCAGTGATAGCACCTATTTTATTTAATATCCTTATACAGGATCTTCCTAAAGCTTTTTCAAATCGTGTTGTTTTAGTACAGTATGCTGATGATATATGCACTTGGATGAATATCACTTTAAAAAAGACAACTCCACAGAGAACACGGAATTACATCAGGAAATTGTATCAAATTGATCTTGATAATCTTGGAAACTATATGTTAGAAAATGGTCTGTCGTTGTCAGCAGAAAAGACTAACATGATGCTGTTTGATCCTGGTGGTAACTCAAATAACTTGCCTACTTTCAAATTGCTTGGTGAAGTGTTAAATTACAAACAGGTCGTAAAATTTCTGGGAGTTTACATCACTTCGAAATTAAGCTGGAATGTTCATTTTGATTATATTTTAACAAAAGCACGAAAAACCTTAAATTTTCTAAAGATAATAAGCAAATTACCCTGGGGAATGGATACAAATATACTGATTCATCTGTCAACAGCGCTAGTCAGGTCTAAATTATCCTACGCGCAAGAAGTTTTTTTTCAATGCACCTAAATATTTACTAAAAAAGATTCAGAACTTGGACTGCAAAAGTCTTAAAATTGCACTAGGTGTACCAACTCATGCTTCTACTCTGGAAACGTACAAAGTTGCTGGAATTCTACCTCTAAACAACCATCGTGAGCTAGCTACAGCAAAGTTTGCAATTAGAACTACTTCACAAGCGAATAATTTTGTGAACAAAGAAATTAAAATCAGGTCTGATATTGACTTTCCTAAACGAGCAAAAAACATTTCATCACAAATTACAACCGCAACTTACATATCTGACCTGATCAAACAATCCAGCATAACTATGGATGAAATAGCCGAAAAACCAATGTTAACGCCTATCCCTACATGGGAAATGCTAAAGGCCACGTTTGATCTCGATTATGCAGACGTTAAAAAAGATGATAATGTCAACATTACGCTATCCACAGTTTGTGAACACATCGATGAAAAGTACCGTACCCACCTCCACATTTTTACTGATGGGTCAGTCTTAGCAAATCAGAGCGCTGGAGCAGCGTTTTATGTTCCAAAATTTAACATTAAAAAGTCTTTTTTCATTGGGGCAAATGTATCTATATATACAGCAGAATTGGTCGCTGTTGTTCAAGCGTTGCATTATTTAATAAGCCTTCGGCCTGTGCCTTTCAAAGTAGTTCTGTTTGTTGATTCAAAATCTGTATTATATGCCTTACAGTCTTTTGATACAGACACAAGACCTGATTTAATAATTGAGGCAAATCATCTAATACACTGTTTAAAGATAAATGGCTTGGAAATCAGTTTATGCTGGGTGCCTTCTCACGTTGGTCTTCACGGCAACAACGTAGTTGACAGAGCAGCTAAATCTGGTGCACTCCGTTTTGAAAATTCCATAGAATTACATGTTAACACCTCGGTAAAAGAAGCTTACAACTCGCTAGAATTAGCATCATGGATTCGATTTCATGA
>JAPXFY010001241.1:20000-35000 GCA_030674185.1 Monoplex corrugatus | reverse complement strand
AGACTGTGCAAAAATAACGTGTGCAATGTGTGCACCAAACGACGTGCACGCATAAACCCAAGAAAGAGAAAGTGATGAATTGCTCGGAAGGAAACAGACCAAAACCAAACAATGAACAAGAACAAAACAAATAAACCCACACATACACACACAAAAAAGAAAAAAAAAAAAAAAGGAAGCACAACAGAAGAAATACAACAAACCAAGAAGCCAAACCAAAGCAAGAAGAGAAAAATGAAATCGCTCACAATCTGCAAACCAAAGCAAGAAGAGAAAAAATGAAATCGCTCACAATCTGCAAACCAAAGCAAGAAGAGAAAAATGAAATCGCTCACAATCTGTGAAACCGTTTTCTGTTTGTTTCTTTATGCAGAATTACTCGCAGATCCATCCATCCAAACACACACACACACACAGACACACACACAGACATTCACACTCACAGACACACACAGACACACACACACACAAAACACACACACACCCCACACACACAACACACACACACACACACCCCACACAACACACACACACAAACACACACATACACACACATACACACTCAGACACACACACACAAACACACACACATACACACACACACGCACGCACTCACACGCACACACACACACACACACACACACACACGCACGCACACACACACACACACACACACACACACACACACACACACACACAAAACCCCATCAATGCACTGCCATACTTCATACAATCTCCTAGCCATTCCCTACACTGTTGATATCACCTCGCTCACATTTGTCCTGCGGTATTCTCCACTTGGAGACACAAACACTTAACAAAGCATTTTGTATATAAAAAGTGATGAGGGAAAGCTGCTGCTATACATCTTACTCTTTCAGCGACTGTGCAGTAAAGCATAAAAACATATATTCCACTCCTTCAGAGGTTAGAGATACATTAGGACATACAGAAAAAAGAGTATTCCTTCATCGCTGTAAATCTTTTTTCTTTCTTCTTCCTCTCCTTTAACTCTGCGAAGCCCCCTCCCCTCCCTGTGGGGATGCCGGGTGCTCTTTCAGTATAAATAGTATCCCCACTTTCTGGAAAATATGTGCTAGAAATGTCCTCTTTTCTGTCACTCTCTTTGTTTCTTTCTTCCTCCTTTGCTTTCTGTCATTTCTTCCTATCATATTCTGCCTTTCTGGGTCCATTCACCTGTATGTGGTCTATACATGTAGTATAACGAACTTTCTCCACGATTGATAATTGGGTACATGTATTGAGTGCATTTTTGGCTCTAGGGAAATGGGATATCTGGAAGCAATTTGAGATAATTTAGGCCCATTTTTACGTACGTTTTAGTGTCTTTAGTTATGTTTAAAATTGTACTCAGGTATATATATTTTTTTTAAATTCCCTGTATGATAAATTGGAGTGGTCAACGCCAGGGGCATTTCCTTAGATTATGTGCGCAAATGCGTTATATGTGTACTTAATTTTCTTTTGCTTTTTTGTTTTGTTTGTTTGTTTTTTTGTTTTTGATCTGTTGAAGCATTGTGCATGTTTGAATTGGTTATAGCCCTGATATGGCTCTACGCAGTGGGATGGGCCTTAAACAAAAATAATGACAATAACTTCATGAAAAGTCATTGGGGCGCTGCACTATAGAATTGTTCACCAGATTCTTCTAACTCTGACGGTTTTGTGCTGAACATTGCCTCCGAGAAAAATATATAAAATACTCTATCAGCAATTGTGTACCAAAACGTAAAATAGTGAAAAGCTTACTTCATCAGCAGACTCAAAAGCAGTGTTTGCGATTTTTACAGCAGCTGTACATTAAGAAACAAATATGTTCAGTCCACTCAAATAACCATTTGCAAAACACAGTAAGAAGAAGATGTAACCGATTCCTTCAGCAGCTGCACAGTTAGATCTAATAATACGACACCTACTTGATCAACAGCTGTAGATTTACAGCAGAAAAACAACAACAATGAAACCGACTTCTTTTACAGATGGACAGGAAACCAAGTAACGAATATTATCAACACTTTTAATAGCCCAACGGAGTCACGACTGGAAGGTTGTGGATTTAAATTCCATCCGTCTTTCCAGAATCATTCTGGGAGTTTTCGGCACCAATCGGCTCCTGCTCAAAACTGAAGATATTATGAGCTCGTTGGAAGACTAGGATGCTCTGTCGAGTTTTTCATCCATTTGATGGATGCGTCATGAAGGGTTTTGCTCACATTTCCTCACCATGAGGGCAAATAGTTGAATTTTTTAGACTTTACTAATGGAAGGACATAGTATGAAAGGAAGCGTGGTGTACAATTTTGTCACGCGTTCTAAATCGAGAATGGAGGTATACAACACTATGACTGTCATCCCAGCATTGTGAAAAACTGTCCCAGCTTTTGTATACACTAAAAGTAGCGTAGAAAATGAGACAGACAAAAAAAAAAAAAAAAAAGAAAGAAAAAAAGAAAAAAGAAAAAGGCTTGCTCAAATTAAATTGCCTTAGTGTGATGATCCTTAAAAATGAAAAAAAAAAAACTTTATCAGCTGACATTTAACATATAACATATATACACTACTGTTATCCATCAGCGGGTGTACATTCATACAGAAAAGGTTTTATAGTCTTCAGTTTCATGTCTGCTTTCTCCAGAGAACTTATTTGCACTCGGAAAGCTTCACGTGCACAAACGCCGTTTCAGATGTACATACATTAAGACTTATTTACTTACTGCCCACGATGCCATCAACAGATAGGGCAGTGTCGAAGGTTGTCCACTTTTATCTGTTCTGGGTCGATCCCTGAAAAGTACCTCCAAGAGTGTTTCAAGACATTAAGGTTTCCTTCTATTGTTCATCGGTTGCTGTTCTTGGGTCTTCCTCTCTCATATCTTCCTTCCGTTGTCCTGTTGTTCTGTGAGTTTTTTTTTTTTCTTCTTCAAACCTAGCCAGTGCATGAGGTTTTGCGTTTTGTCTATCAGACAAATGTTGGCAGATTTGGGTGGAGCACATATGGAATTGTCCGAGTGCGATGAACATCCCTCTTGAACAAACTCCAAACTATAAACTTCGTTGTCCAATGAAAGGGTTGTCAGGTTAACATATTATCCTGCCCTCTTGGCATGATGTGCTCAATCCATTTGTGTCGTCTTTTCGTGATGATAATACTCATACCTGGGAACGATCATTTCACCAGACGGCAGGTGCACATCAGCAATAGCCAGCAGAATCGGCCAAGCCAAAACAGCATTCAAGAAGATGAAAAGCATTCTTACCAACAAATGCTTATCAATTAACATCGGGAAGAGAGTTCTTGAATGTTATATAGAACCAATTATGTTGTACGGTTGCGAGGCATGGACAGTCAACAGAAAAAGCCAGAACAAGATTGAGGCAGCCGAGATGTGGTTTCTAAGAAGGATGTTGAGAGTTCCATGGACAGCAATGAAAACAAACGAGACAGTCCTGATGGAGGCAGACACAAGTAGATCATTCGTAAGGAAGATTAGGAAAAGACAGACAACATTTATAGGCCATTTTATGAGGAAAGGGGATTTGGAGCACATAGTCACAACGGGAAAGCTGGAGGGAAAGAGAGCACCAGGTAGACCCAGGGAGAAGATACTAGACAGACTTGAAGAGTGGCTGAAGACAGGGAAGGTGGAAGAGATGCTTGAGGCAACAAGAGATAGAAACAGATGGAAGTCCATAATCGCCAACGCCACGCGACAGGGCACCTGATGATGATGATGACGTCAAAGTGATAATAGCTGATGTATTAGAATAACAATAAACAGGAGTTACTGGCCTTTCAGTCTTCACAGCACTTTAAGCCTTCACACATTAGCGAGCGAGCGATTCACACTACAGCCTCAGTAAGGCATACGGATGCATTATCACTACCGAACAAAAACACTCAGTTTCTTTCACATTGACATAGTCTCCCTTTTCAACAGACAGACAGACAAATAAAAACACAGGTGAAACAGTACTTTAAGCCTTCACACATTAGCGAGCAGGCGATTCACACTAGAGCCTCAGTATATGCATACGAATGCATTATCACTACCGAAAAAAAAAAAAACACTGAAGTTTCTTTCACATTGTCAGTCTCCCTTTTTCAACAGACAGACAGACAAATAAAAACACAGGTGAAACAGAAGCCAAGCAAAAGACAAACACAGCACAGCAAACACGAGAGGCAGACAAAACAAAACGAGGGATAACCACAAACGAAAGGAAAACCCCCAAACAAAACACAACACAGCAAAAGAGAAGGGCGGATCAGGATCTGTGGCGTCTGTGAATGTGTTTGCGGACGGAACTGTGTCGGTGGACACTACACTGATACTAAACGATGGAATCCCAGCACACAGCCCCCCCCCCCCCCCCCCCACCTCACCAAGCCGCCCCCTCATCTTTTATTGCCAGTAAGACTGTGAAGTCAAATGGAAAGCTGGGAAGTTAACCCTTTGATTCCACCAGCATCCTGCATTGCCAACCATACTAGCAAGCAAAAACTTAACCCTTTGACTTCCTCACCCTGTCCACTGGCATCCTGCTTTGCCAACCATGCTAGCAAGCAAAAACTTAACCCTTTGACAAACTCACTATGTCTACCAGCATTCTGCATTGCCAATCATGGTAGCAAGCAAAATATTTTTAACCCTTTGACTCCCTCACCCTCAAGCAAAAACTCAACCCTTTGACTCCTTCACTCCATCCTCCACCAGCTTCCTGTAGGGGATACATACACAGGTTCGTGCGACTTGCTTTTTGCTCGGTTTTTGTTTATTCGTTGTTTGTTTGTTTGGTTGTTTGTTTGTTTGTTTGTTTGTTTGTTTGTTTGTTTGTTTGTTTTCGTTTGTTCGTTCGTTCGTTCGTTCGTTCGTTTGTTTGTTTGTTTGTTTGTTGTTTTTGTTTGTTTGTTTCTTTCTTTCTTTGGATGGTTGTTGGTTGGTTTGGTTTGGTTTGATTTTTTTTGTCCATCTGTGTTTTTTTCGTGTCTTCTTCTTCTTCTTCTTCTTCTTCTTCTCTTCTTCTTCTTCTTCTTCTTTCTTCTTCTTCTTCTTCTTCTTCTTCTTCTTCTTCTTCTTCTTCTTCTTCTTCTTCTTCTTCTTCTTCTTCTTTTTCTTCTTCTTCTTCTTCTCCTCCTCGATCATCACCTTCTTTTTCTTCTTCTTCTTCTTCTTTCTTTTTTCAAATGAAGGATGGGGTGGGAAGGGTAAGCCAGATTCATAGAGTCATCTTGTCTGTACAGGATTCAGGTCGATGAGTTTCGCTGTCAAAAGCATGTTAAACGATGCTGTTGTTGTTCTTCAAAGTTTATTTGACCACATCGCGCTGTGTGAGGGCTGTCAAGGCAAATGAAACGCATGTCAAACGCATGTCGAAACCAAGAGATGTAATCAACCTCAATCAAAGCATAGAGCACAGTAATGAATAACTTGAGGGCATAGAAATGAGGAGGTCAAGGGCGCGGAAATGAGCAATTTAAAGCTATAGAAATAAGCAACTCTAGAGCAAAGAAATGAGCAACTCAAAAGAACAGAAATAAGCTACTCAAGGGCACAGGAATGAGCAACTCAAAAGCACAGGAATAAGCAACTCAAGAAGTTAGAAATTAGCGACCCGAGGGCGAAGAAATGAGCAACTCAACAGCAATGAAATGAGCAACTCACGGGCACAGAATTGAGCAACGCGCAGAAATGAGCTACGCAGAAACATACCAACTGTGGTTCCAAGAACTTGAGATGGCAACAGAGTTTTGATATGCGCGAAGGGGGAACAATCTTCGTATGGTTTTATCATTCCCCTCTCCCCCCCCCCACCCCCACCCATCCTTTCCTCTTCCTTCTCGCCACACAACTAAACTAACAGAAATCAGCGTTTTTTCAGTGTGGCCACTGCGCTTGTGTACAGCTGAAACAAAGATCCCCCATGAAAGGCATTAAAGCGATTCCATTGCGTGAGCCGCTGAATTTCGATATGACCCAGGCCAGTTCTCTCCAGCCATGGATCGATTTATTATCCGGCAGAATGTGATGATGACGATGATGAGGATGAGGATGATGATGATGATGATGATGGTGGTGGTCTGGAATTCTAGACTGGAGCGAAATCAAACTGCTGTTTTGCATGTCTGTGTTCTTTTGTCCCATTACCATAAGGCTGGTCATGCGTTGTTCTACTTCTTTGTCATTTTCTGTTTGTTGGTCCGTTAGTTTCCAGTCCCTTTGCTAGTTCTTTCAGTCTTCCAGGGAACTGTTGAGGGTAGGAGATGGGGTGGAACACAGAAAAAAATGACGGACTGACAATATTTCAGAATGGACAGAGAAAAATACATTCACAAAGATCCAAAGAGATGGAGCGTAAAACAAAACAAAAAATTGATAGACTGACAATACTGCGGAATGAACTGTACCGAGAAACCATTCAGACACCCAGGCTTTGGCACACAACCCTCATAGCTGGAGGACGCTAGTGAATAGTTCGTTATGTGCCGTACCCCAGTGACTGCATGTAGTTTAGGGAGAAGAAGAAGAAAAATAGAAGCCAGTTTGTTTGATTTTATGTGTGACATCATTTTATTTCTTGTTTTGATATACTTTCTTTCTTTCTTTCTCTCTTTCTCTCTCTCTCTCTCTCTCTCTCTCTCTCTCTCTCTCTCTCTCTCTCTCTTTCTTTACTTTTCTTTCTTTCTTATCATTATTATTTATTTATTCATTTATTTGTTTACTTATTTATTTATTTAGTTATTTATCTTTCCATCTATCTATCTGTCTATCTGTCTATCTGTCTATCTATCTATCTATCTATCTATCTACTATTCATTTATCTAATTATTTGCCTAATTTGTTTATCTCTCTTTCCCCTCTCTCTCTCCCCTCTCTATCTCTCCCTATCTCTCTCTGTTTCTGTTTATCTGTCTGTCTATCTATCTATCTATCTGTCTGTCTATCTGTCTGTCTATCTGTCTCTCCATCTATCTATCTCTCTATAATGTCCTCACCCTATCCCCCAGCTTCCTGCTAAAACAGCTTTAGTGCGAAGTCACATTCAGACACAACCTGCACGAATCGAGGTTTATCTATCTGAGTGGTGCATCTCAAAGTAAATAAAGAATTCAGATGCATCATCAGTCTTGTTGGAAACACTGGAAAGTTACGTGGGCTATTGCTAATAGATTGCATACCTGCACGGTCCCACACCCTCCCTCCCCCACACCTCTGATCCGTTATGGAGCAAATCAACAGTGAATCTTATCCACCACCAACACCACCCCACTGAAGTGTGTTTATCAAACCATCATCATCATCATTATCATCATCATCATCATGCCTTGCCGTATGGCGCTGGCGATCATGGCCCTCCATACGAATCTATCCTTTTTCGCTGCAAGTGCATCTCCCACCCTCTCTGTCCTCAGCCACTCTGCAAGTCTGTCCAAAACTATCTCCCTGGGTCTACCTGGTGCTCTCTTTCCCTGCAGTTTTCCTGTTGTGTCTAGGTGCTCTAATTTCTCTTGCTGCATGAAGTGTTATATAGATGTTGCTTGTCTTTTCCTTATTTTCCATTGCTTTTATTCTTTCTCCCCATTTATAGCCATGCGTGTGTGTGTGTGTGTGTGTGTGTGTGTGTGTGTGTGTGTGTGTGTGTGTGTGTGTGTGTGTGTGTGTGCGTGCGTGCGTGTGTCTGTTTCAGCGCTTAGATTTGATTTTATCAAGATTTTGCGCTATAGAAATATTGCAATTATTATTATTATTATTATAATGTTCTTCTTCAAGACTGTGTCATGTGTTTTCTTTGCCTTCCAAGGAACTCTCAACAGTCTTCTATGCAATCTCCACTTAGAAAGAAGAACTTAATCTCGGGTCCGGGTGTTTGTAAGGTCTTCTTCTTACAATAGTATATGTTTACAGATTGATTTCAATTGACTTTGAGATTCAGGTACGTTTTTTTCACCATTGGCATATTTTTGTTTTCTCTTTAGCGGCAAAGGTTTAATGTTAAAAAGTGTTTTAATGCTTATTCTGTAATCTTGGGAATTAAAATTAAAGAATTTCGTTTTTGTCTTATCTTGTCTTGTTTTGGCATGGTTTGCCTTGGCTTGTCTTGTCCTATCCTGTCCTGTCTAATCTTGTCTTGTCATGTCTTGTCTTGTCCTATCCTTTGTTGTCTTTTCATGTCTTGTCTTGCTTTGTCTTGTCCTGTCCTGTCCTGTCTAATCTTGTCTTGTCATGTCTTGTCTTGTCCTATCCTGTCCTGTCTAATCTTGTCTTGTCATGTCTTGTCTTGTCCTATCCTGTCCTGTCTAATCTTGTCTTGTCATGTCTTGTCTTGTCCTATCCTTTGTTGTCTTGTCATGTCTTGTCTTGCTTTGTCTTGTCCTGTCCTGTCTTGTCTGGTCCTATCTTGTCTTGTCCTGTCCTATCCTATCTTGTCTTGTCATGTCTTGTCTTGTCCTATCCTTTGTTGTCTTTTCATGTCTTGTCTTGTCCTGTCCTGTCTTGTCTGGTCCTATCTTGTCTTGTCATGTCTTGTCTTGTCCTATCCTTTGTTGTCTTTTCATGTCTTGTCTTGCTTTGTCTTGTCCTGTCCTGTCTTGTCTGGTCCTATCTTGTCTTGTCATGTCTTGTCTTGTCCTATCCTTTGTTGTCTTTTCATGTCTTGTCTTGTCCTATCCTTTGTTGTCTTGTCAAGTCTTGTCTTGTCCTATCCTTTGTTGTCTTTTCATGTCTTGTCTTGTCCTATCCTTTGTTGTCTTGTCAAGTCTTGTCTTGTCCTATCCTTTGTTGTCTTTTCATGTCTTGTCTTGTCCTATCCTTTGTTGTCTTGTCAAGTCTTGTCTTGTCCTATCCTTTGTTGTCTTTTCATGTCTTGTCTTGTCCTATCCTTTGTTGTCTTGTCAAGTCTTGTCTTGTCCTATCCTTTGTTGTCTTTTCATGTCTTGTCTTGCTTTGTCTTGTCCTGTCCTGTCTTGTCTGGTCCTATCTTGTCTTTCCCTGTCTTGTCCTTCCTTTCCTGTCTTATTCTGTCCAGTCTTGTCTTGTCCTATCCTGTCTTGTCCTGTTCTGTCTTGTCTTGTCCTGTCTTGTCTTGTCGATGTCCTATCCTTTGTTGTCTTTTCATGTCTTGTCTTGTTTTGTCTTGTCCTGTCCTGTCTTGTCTGGTCCTGTCCTGTCCTGTCTGGTCCTGTCCTGTCCTGTCTTGGCAGCCAGAAAAACAGATACTGAAGCCGAGTTGTTGTTGTTGTTGTTGTTGTTTTTGTTGTTGTTGTTGTTGTTATTATGTTCCTTCTGATTATCAATTCATGAATCAAAACCGAGAACTTTCAGCAAGGGCCTCCCACCCCTCAGCGTCCCTTACCCACCCTCTCCTCCCAGCTCTATGATTCTCCGTTGTTTTTTGTGCTTATATATATATAAACCAACGTATAATGAAAAGTTAATCGAAGCTGCGGCCTTTTTTTCGATCATCAGTTAAAAGTTATTTCGGGCACGGAGCCACCCTCGAACGCTTTGTTGTCAAACGCTGCCATTTGCTTCCCTTGAACACCTCTGTCCACGTTTTCGTCATCCCTGCTGGTGTACACGCCTGGCGTGCCTTCCTCGTTTACCTCCCCTCCTCTGGTGCCCACGTAGTAGCGAGGCAGGGAGATGGGCTGCTGAGAAACGTTGCCATACCCTGCCTTGTCTCCTTCGCTGGGGGTGGTGGAGATCATGTACATGTCCCCGGAGGGTTTGGGATCGGTGTTCACGTTGTCGTCGCTTCCACCGTGGTACTCTGAAGACAGCTGCCTGCGACTGGTCCACGACTCAAGAGGTCTGTTGATTTCTTTGAATTTCTGGAAAAAGTACCAGTGAGGACGAATTTTTTTTAGCTGGCTTGCTTAACCTTAACCCTTCGATTCCCGCACCCTGTCCACCAGCATCCTGCGTTGCCAAGCAAGCTAGCAAAGCAAAAAGTTAACCCTTTGATTCCCTCACCATATCCACCAGCTTCCTGGTGGATATGGTGAGGGAATCAAAGGGTTAACTTTTTGCACTTGGTGAATAGGGTGCGGAAGTCAAAAGGTTAATGTTGTCTCCTTATATGATGATCTGTAACGGGTAAGATTTGTATAGATTTTCATCGAAGGATTGTGTGTGTGTGTGTGTGTGTGTGTGTGTGTGTGTGTGTGTGTGTGTGTGTGTGTGTGTGTGTGTGTGTGTGTGTGTGTGTGTGTGTGTGGGTGGGTGTGGGTGTGTGTGTGTGAGTGTGTGTTTGTGTGTGGCCGTGTGTGTATGTGTATGTGTATGTGTGTATGTGTGTGTGTGTGTGTGTGTGCGTGTGTATGTGTGTGTGTGTGCGTGCGTGTGTGTGTGTGTGTGTGTGTGTGTGTGTGTGTGTGTGTGTGTGTGTGTGTGTGTAGGTGTGGGTATATGTGTGCGCGCGCTTGTTTGTCTGCATATGCGTGTGGTGAGTGTGGTGGGTGTGTGTGTGTATGTGCGTCTGTGTGTGTGCGTGTGTGTTTGTGAGTGTGTGTGTGTGTGTGAGAGTGTGTATGTGTGCGCGTGCGCGCGCGCACGTACACGTTAGTGCGTGTGTGCATGTATGTATGTGTGTATGCGTGCGGATGCGTGCGTGCTTACGCGCACGCGCTCGAGCGTGTGTATGTGTGTGTGTATTTTCGTTTTGTCTGTTTCGTGTTTTTTTTTTTTTTTTTCTTTAGTTGGGGGGGGGGGGGGGGGGGAGAGAAGGTATCTAAGATTAATGACGATGACATTTATTTTTGAGAGTTCGTGTTTCTTTGTGTCGTTTGATTCTGTTTCGTTGAATTCCGTTTGCTTTCCTATTCAATACATACTTGTGTAAACATGTACAGAAAAATAACAACAGATCATAGCCGGACATTAATAACACACATACACATACACGCACGCGCGCACGCACACACGCACACACACACAAACACACACACACAGCACACACACACACATACACACACACACACATACACACACACACACATCAGTACTCACTTCCCACAGACCCCCAGTACAGGTGTAGTAGTAGAACCAGCCAAGTATAAAGACACACACACACACACACACACACACACACACACACACACACACACACACACACACACACACACACACATCAGTACTCACTTCCCACAGACCCCCAGTACAGGTGTAGTAGTAGAACCAGCCAAGTATAAAGACACACACACACACACACACACACACACACACACACACACACACACACACACACACACACACACACACACACATCAGTACTCACTTCCCACAGACCCCCAGTACAGGTGTAGTAGTAGAACCAGCCAGGTATGAAGATGATGGGACACAGGACACAGCCCCAGGCCAGCAGCTCAGCCCACCAGGGATAGTACACACTGGTGTTGGCTGTGAGAGGCGTGTACTGGTAGGCCTTGAAGATGATCACACCCTGTGCACAGCGAATAAACAAATGAAGAAAAAGATACATAAATAAAACGGGCCTCAGCAGCTCAGTTGGTTGAGCGTCGGATTCACATGCTAATGGTTGTGGGTTCGAATCCCCAGGGTGCGCTACATCAGTTTTGTTGACGTTCATTGTAAGAAGATTTCATTGTATAGATGAATATGAATTTGATCAGAGCTACATTAAAACTAGCTTTTTCATTGTCCCATCTTAACATCACTGTTGTTCTGGTGGTGTTAGTGTAGGATTAGATAAGTCCCCCTTCCCCCACTTTCTTGGAATAATTATCCCCGTCGGCCATACCACATGAGGTGGGTGTCGACGTAAAAACTGAACCAAATCAATCAAAATGAATAACGATGACAAATAGGGGTATGTGGAAGACAAAAAAAAAAAAAAAAAAAGAAACCCTCAATATACACAGACTGATACATAGATAGACAGACTCGATGGACCCTCTTGTCGATCCGACAAATGAGTAGGCGTACCGGTCCTCATCGCCGTATGGCGATACCAGACCCATGCGGAATGCATGACTGATCCTTGCTTGAAGCACATTTTCTTCCATGGGCATTGCTTGGGATAGAACTTTGCAGAGGTTATGGATTAAGTATGTATGAGGCAAACTGTATATTACATTACGCATATGTTCCTTATTTGAAGGTAAGATACACACGTACACATGTCATTTACATGTAACCAAGATTATTCCAGTGGTAGGCTGATAAAATACCTGTATAAAATATAGACTGGGTAAAATATATTCTAGGTAGGGCCTCAGGACCTGGCCAGTTCATGGGTTTATGTGCAGGCTTAAGGCGTGTGCCATGATCACCGTACACATGGCCTCCGTGACGTTAGTGCATATGGAATTCGTTCCGAGCCCACGCGGAGACGTCATCTTGAGAAACTGAAACTGAAACTTTCATTTATCGCCCTCATCTCCCTCATCTCGCACCCCCTCCATCTCTCCTCCTTTTCCCGATGTCTTCCTTGTTCTCAAAAGGTCATGGCACTGACTGTTGCAAAAGGGAATGGGAGAAATGTAAACCGCTATGTCCTTATACCCATGACGGATTGAACAAAATATACATTCTTCAAAAATATTGAAAAGAAACACTACGAGGGAGCGGATGGGACCTAGAGCACCAAAGCCCCGCCACTCTCCAGACAATCACCTACCAAGCTCCCGAAGCCAGTCGATAGTCACTACATCGAGCATAGAGTGGGGGGGGGGGGGGGTGCGGACTTTCCATGGGTTGCATGACCCATTTAGACCCAGTCATCAGTTTACCAACTGAATTCCATTCAAAATGGAAGGCACACACACTTACTATCAGCATGACAGGAGAGACGAAAATCCAGCAGACCACAAAGTATATGTATGGACCGCGTTGTATCATGGCCTTGATGTCCTTGGTAAATTCCTTGTGACCTGAAAAAAAGGCACCAAAATTAGGAAAAAATTGATAGATAAATGCATTCTTCTTACTATTAGCTCAGTGGTCTGGCTTCGTGACTGAGTGATAACTGTCGGAAGCAGGGGATTTAGTAGTAGTAGTAGCAGCAGCAGCAGCAGTAGTAGTAGTAGTAGTAGTAGTAGGCAGTGTCCTTAGTAAACTGGAGCAGAAGGGGCACTGTTGAACTCTGCTGAAGTGACCCAGCAGCAGCACAGGGTCTCCTCTGGTGGGCAGTCTCCTCTGGTGGGTGATCACCTCTGTTTCTCTGTGTTGGTGGTAGCCTGTTCAAAACTTCATGAAAAATTATTCAGCCGATCTAGCTTCCTGTTCTTCTTATGATATAACAAGTCCTCCTTGCTTGTTCGTGATTGGTATGTTGCTGTGCAGTGTATCCCAGCATCATGATCCGCTGATTGCATAAGAAGCTGACAAAAATAAGGTGAAGGTGAGCGGTATAAGACACACGTGTTGTTAATGTTAGGATAATTTACTGGACGTTATGTGCCCGTGTGTTTCAATTAAAAGTGAGGTCGTTGTTGTGGTTTCATCTCCGTTCACAGGCACGTGCATGTATATTGTTTTTTTTTTTTTTTTGCTTTTCGAGTGTGTGTGTGTGTGTGTGTGTGTGTGTGTGTGTGTGTGTGTGTGTTCGTTCGTTCGTTCTTTGATTTAACGTCTTTTCACTATAAGTGATATTAGACGGGGGAGGGGGGGGGGGGAAGGAATAAATATAATAAAATGTAGAACGATAGTTAAGCGGGTTGGATTGGGGCAGAGGGGAGATAGAGTAAAAAGACATAAATAAGTGGGAGAACAGGAAAATGGAACGAAAACTTAACTCTAACAAATTAACTTCAACAATATGAAGGGAAATTGTAACACTAATACACAAACCGCATAAAGTTAAAGTAATGCGTTAACAGGACTGTAAACTAATGATTCTGAAATTTTAACTAATAAAGATTGATCTCATGTAACTTTTTTTTAATCAGTTTCAGAATACTTTTCTTGAGTAAAACAATTTTTGGTAAAAAGGAACGTAGCATTTTACAGTAGAATAAGCAGTGAAACAGTGTGAACTGTTCGCCGCAAATACACTTGACATTTTTACAATATTTTGTTTTCAACGCGTTTAGCTGAATACGAAAACGAACAGCAACAATCGATCTCAAATGATACATGGAAGAAGACTGCAATTTTTTACATACGTTTTGAACGGTAAGTTTTATCATTTGTTGTGACACAAACTGTTCATTTAAATGTTCATAAAATCGAGACCATGAGGTTGATTCGAGCAAGTTGCAAGCTTCTTTTACGGAAGTACGAACATGTAATTCTATAGAATTATCAGAATTCTGCGCGCCTTGCTTAGCTGCTCTTTCAACTACTTCGTTGCCGTGAAGACCAACGTGAGAAGGCACGTTTGTGTGTGTCTGTGTCTATATGTTCGTATGTGTACGTGCGTTAATATATATATATATATATATATATATATATATATATATATATATATATATATTGTGTGTGTGTGTGTGTGTGTGTGTGTGTGTGTGTGTGTGTGTGTGTGTGTGTGTGTGTGTGTGCGAGTGTGTGTGAGAGAGAGAAAGAGACAGACAGACATATGTGTGTGTGCGAGAGAGAGAGAGAGAGACAGACAGACATATGTGTGTGTGTGTGTGTGTGTGTGGTGTGTTCGTTCGTTCGTTGCTTGATTTAACGTCTTTTCACTATAAGTGATATTAGACGGGGAAAAAATGGCATGGAGGATGAAATAAGGGGGGGGGGGGGGTGGAGGGGAGAGGGGAACAGAGTAAGGGACGTAAAAAAAATTAAAAGGAAGCGGCAAGGTCTTAAGAAAAAGGATATGGATGAACAGAGAAATGAAACTAGAACAACGCTAACATCAATAATGTAAAAGAAAAATCGTCATAAAAACAAAACAAAACAAAACAAAAATAATCATAATTATAATAATAATCTTAAAGTAACGCATTAACAGGACTGTGAACCAATGATTCTGAAATTTTAACTAACAAAACTTGATCCGATACAACTTCTTTAAAAT
>JAPXFY010001241.1:7500-12500 GCA_030674185.1 Monoplex corrugatus | reverse complement strand
TTTTTATTGTTGTCTTATATTTCTGTTTTATTAGTGAAAGATGAGAGAAAGACATGAAAACAGACAGACAGGCAGAAATCGAGAGAGAGACAGAGACAGACAGACAAAGAAATACAGAGGTAGAGGAACACAAAGAGAACGGCAGAGTAGGAGAAAGAGGAAGAAAGAAGGACAGACAAAAAAAAAAATAAAAAGGAAGAAAGGAGTATCGAAAGAGAGAGAGACAGACGAGTACAGAAGTACACACAAACTCACGGCAGTACTGAATCCCAGCATGACGACCATGAGGAAGAACAGAATGGCCCACAACGGTGACAGAGGCATTTGGGACACTGCCTCAGGGTACACTATAAATGCCAACCCAGGACCTAGCATAATCAAAAACAAGTCACAATAAACGCTAGTCTTTGACCTTGCATTGCTACTTAGGTGCAGCACTCAGACTCTACACACTCAACTGGTATTTAGGTACAGCACTCAGACTCTACACACTCCACTGGTATTTAGGTACAGCACTCAGACTCTACACACTCCACTGGTATTTAGGTACAGCACTCAGATTCTACACACTCAACTGGTATTTAGGTGAAGCACTCAGACTCTACACACTCCACTGGTAGTTAGGTACAGCACTCAGACTCTACACACTCCACTGGTAGTTAGGTACAGCACTCAGACCACACACACTCCACTGGTAGTTAGGTACAGCACTCAGACTCTACACACTCCACTGGTATTTAGGTACAGCACTCAGATTCTACACACTCCACTGGTATTTAGGTACAGCACTCAGATTCTACACACTCCACTGGTATTTAGGTACAGCACTCAGACTCTACACACTCCACTGGTATTTAGGTACAGCACTCAGACTCTACACACTCCACTGGTATTTAGGTACAGCACTCAGACTCTACACACTCCACTGGTATTTAGGTACAGCACTCAGATTCTACACACTCCACTGGTAGTTAGGTACAGCACTCAGACTCTACACACTCCACTGGTAGTTAGGTACAGCACTCAGATTCTACACACTCCACTGGTAGTTAGGTACAGCACTCAGACCACACACACTCCACTGGTATTTAGGTACAGCACTCAGACCACACACACTCCACTGGTAGTTAGGTACAGCACTCAGACCACACACACTCCACTGGTAGTTAGGTACAGCACTCAGACCACACACACTCCACTGGTAGTTAGGTACAGCACTCAGACTCTACACACTCCACTGGTAGTTAGGTACAGCACTCAGACCACACACACTCCACTGGTATTTAGGTACAGCACTCAGACCACACACACTCCACTGGTATTTAGGTACAGCACTCAGACATTACACACTCCACTGGTAGTTAGGTACAACACTCAGACCACACACACTCCACTGGTAGTTAGGTACAGCACTCAGACCACACACACTCCACTGGTATTTAGGTACAGCACTCAGATTCTACACACTCCACTGGTAGTTAGGTACAGCACTCAGACCACACACACTCCACTGGTAGTTAGGTACAGCACTCAGACCACACACACTCCACTGGTAGTTAGGTACAGCACTCAGACCACACACACTCAACTGGTATTTAGGTACAGCACTCAGACTCTACACACTCCACTGGTATTTAGGTACAGCACTCAGACTCTACACACTCAACTGGTATTTAGGTGCAGCACTCAGACTCTACACACTCAACTGGTATTTAGGTACAGCACTCAGACTCTACACACTCCACTGGTATTTAGGTGAAGCACTCAGACTCTACACACTCCACTGGTATTTAGGTACAGCACTCAGACTCTACACACTCCACTGGTATTTAGCTACAGCACTCAGACTCTACACACTCAACTTGTATTTAGGTACAGCACTCAGACTCTACACACTCCACTGGTATTTAGGTACAGCACTCAGACTCTACACACTCAACTGGTATTTAGGTACAGCACTCAGACCACACACACTCCACTGGTAGTTAGGTACAGCACTCAGACCACACACACTCCACTGGTAGTTAGGTACAGCACTCAGACTCTACACACTCCACTGGTAGTTAGGTACAGCATTCAGACCACACACACTCCACTGGTATTTAGGTACAGCACTCAGACCACACACACTCCACTGGTATTTAGGTACAGCACTCAGACATTACACACTCCACTGGTAGTTAGGTACAACACTCAGACCACACACACTCCACTGGTAGTTAGGTACAGCACTCAGACCACACACACTCCACTGGTATTTAGGTACAGCACTCAGATTCTACACACTCCACTGGTAGTTAGGTACAGCACTCAGACCACACACACTCCACTGGTAGTTAGGTACAGCACTCAGACCACACACACTCCACTGGTAGTTAGGTACAGCACTCAGACCACACACACTCCACTGGTAGTTAGGTACAGCACTCAGACCACACACACTCCACTGGTATTTAGGTACAGCACTCAGACCACACACACTCCACTGGTATTTAGGTACAGCACTCAGACTCTACACACTCCACTGGAATTTAGGTACAGCACTCAGACCACACACACTCCACTGGTAGTTAGGTACAGCACTCAGACTCTACACACTCCACTGGTAGTTAGGTACAGCACTCAGACCACACACACTCCACTGGTATTTAGGTACAGCACTCAGACTCTACACACTCCACTGGTATTTAGGTACAGCACTCAGACTCTACACACTCCACTGGTATTTAGGTACAGCACTCAGACTCTACACACTCAACTTGTATTTAGGTACAGCACTCAGACTCTACACACTCCACTGGTATTTAGGTGCAGCACTCAGACTCTACACACTCAACTTGTATTAAGTACAGCACTCAGACTCTACACACTCAACTGGTATTTAGGTACAGCACTCAGACTCTACACACTCAACTGGTATTTAGGTACAGCACTCAGACTCTACACACTCCACTGGTATTTAGGTACAGCACTCAGACTCTACACACTCCACTGGTATTTAGGTGCAGCACTCAGACTCTACACACTCAACTGGTATTTAGGTACAGCACTCAGACTCTACACACTCAACTGGTATTTAGGTACAGCACTCAGACTCTACACACTCAACTGGTATTTAGGTACAGCACTCAGACTCTACACACTCCACTGGTATTTAGGTGCAGCACTCAAACTCTACACACTCACTGGTATTTAGGTACAGCACTCAGAATCTACACACTCAACTGGTATTTAGGTGAAGCACTCAGACTCTACACACTCCACTGGTATTTAGGTACAGCACTCAGACTCTACACACTCAACTGGTATTTAGGTGCAGCACTCAGACTCTACACACTCAACTGGTATTTAGGTACAGCACTCAGACTCTACACACTCCACTGGTATTTAGGTACAGCACTCAGACTCTACACACTCCACTGGTATTTAGGTACAGCACTCAGACTCTACACACTCCACTGGTATTTAGGTACAGCACTCAGACTCTACACACTCCACTGGTATTTAGGTACAGCACTCAGACTCTACACACTCCACTGGTATTTAGGTACAGCACTCAGACTCTACACACTCAACTGGTATTTAGGTACAGCACTCAGACTCTACACACTCAACTGGTATTTAGGTACAGCACTCAGACTCTACACACTCCACTGGTATTTAGGTACAGCACTCAGACTCTACACACTCAACTGGTAGTTAGGTACAGCACTCAGACCACACACTCAACTGGTAGTTAGGTACAACACTCAGACTCTACACACTCAACTGGTAGTTAGGTACAACACTCAGACCACACACACTCTATTGGCATTTAGGTAAGACCTTCAATTTTGTATTTATTTGTTTATCTATTTACTTTTATTGAAAATAAGATACACAGATACACACGTCATTTACATGTAACCAAGATTATTCCAGTGGTAGGCTGAAAAAATACCAATAAAAATATAGACTAGGTAAAACATAGGCTAAGTAGGGCCTCAGGACCTGGCCTGCTCATGGATTTATGTGCAGGCTTAAGGCTTTTGCCATGATCATCATACACATGGCACCTGTGACGTCAGTGCATATGGAATTCGTTTCAAGCGCGGAGACATCGTCTTGAGAAACTGAAACTGAAACTTAAACATAGGAACAGCAATCAACCCTGCTGTCTGACTGCACTGGCTAGAAAAAAAATGTGCATGCTGCTCAAAATCATAGAGATTCTTTGATCAAGCCGTGAATAGACTAAATAATTCTCTAGCGAGTCGTAAAGACTTGAACCGCAACCAACTCACCTCCTTGGGTGACTTCAGCCACGCTGGTGCCCCGTACCTTGGCCATGTAACCCAGGACAGAGAACACGACAAAGCCGGCGTATATACTGGTGGCACAGTTGATGATGGGCACCATCAGTGAATCTCTGTAATACAGTACGGTACGTAAAAAAATTAGTATAACCTGTATCCCATAAAATCTACTACAATTGTCCAGACATTCTGGTTGGCTCCACTGATGAGAGTGATAGATCTGAAGTCTGATATCTTGAGTTTAATCCATGCCCACAATCAAATCCAGCCTGTTAATTTCCTATCTGAATAAGCCGGTCATTTGGGAATGTCAGGTGAACGTTTTTTATATTTAATCCAGGTCTTTTCTCCTCGTTTATCTCAATAATTTGACAGTGCATAAGAACTTTGCGCAAACTCAAGGAGTCTGCCGATAACTGCAGATTTGTGAGGAGCGTGCATGGAACTGACTGAGTGCGATGAATCGTTCTTGATCAAATTAGAATTTTCAATAAATTCTAAATTCTAATGAGATGACGGTTAATTGTCTCAGAATTTAAGATTATGTAGCAGGTGTATAACTGTTATACACTGCAAGAAACAGCTGATGCTGCGAATCATCAGTCAGCCTTTGCATACCAGAGAAAAATGGCTTTATGTATTTGAATGGGTAGTAAACAATATGAATAAGTACACATGGAATAAGCAAACAGGAATTAAAATGTT
>JAPXFY010001240.1:35000-38832 GCA_030674185.1 Monoplex corrugatus | reverse complement strand
TGTGAGGACACAACCTGTCTTGTGACAACCACGAATGATGCACAACGAGAGACCCAGCAAGGAGAATTACAAACAAGGCCAAAAAACACTTACACTCCGAACAGTCGACCCCTGATGAACACACACCACTGGAGAGAGAAATGCAGCCAGAGGTGACGCCACCGACGAACGAGAAGAGTCTAGTCGAAGAGGACACATCCGACAGTGCGCAGCAAGAAAACCCCGACCATCTGGAAAATCGTCAAAATGACATGTCACCCAAACGACCCGAAAGTAACATACGGATGGCTGAAACGGATGACCTCACTTACGCTGACGCTGTGAAGAGCCCTCCAAATCAACATGCACCTTCTGCTGCTGATTCACAAACAGGCACGCAAGATGACCCAGCCGACCCCGTAAGGCAGACCAGAAAGAAGTCACCCCTGGCCCAGCGAAATGGTCCGTCCAAATCAAGACAAAAGGAGAAGTCAACGACTGTTTCACACACAACACGCACCAGGTCCCAGTCAGATAGTACCAGACAAATCAGTTTAGACTCAGCTTGGCACAAGCCTCAGGACAAAACACAACAATAACACATAGGCCAAGACCCATCAGTAAATACAAAAAATCATGATTCAGTGAATTCACATTTTGACAAACACGATCAAATCTAAATTTCGTCATTTAATATTGAAAGTCTAGTGACAAAACTATGTGATCCCGATTTTGTCAGTTATGTTAAAACGTTTGACATTTTCTGTGCTCTTGAGACATTCACATCAAGTCAGTTTGACTTCAGCACAGTGTTTCCTGAATATTGTTGTTTCCACTGTCCCGCCATCAAACTGTCCAGACGTGGTAGAAGGTCGGTGGTGTAGCAGCGCTTGTCAACAGAACACTGATGCCACTTGTCAAACAAATGGACTGTCCGAACGATAACATGATATGTCTTAAGATATCCAAAGATATCATTGGAAGTGATTTAGACGTTTTGTTCATATCCACCTACATCCCACCTTATCAAAGCACTTATTATAAACATAATGGCAAGAGTTGTAGCTTACATGACCTAGAAGATTATTTGGTAAATATTTATCAACGTAGGGAACAAGTTCACTTAATAATTGGGGGCGACCTAAATGCACGTATTGGGGAATGGAATTTACCAGACGACGACAATATTTCTTACTGGGAAGGAAAAGGGGACATCACTAGAAGATCACTCGATAAAGATATCAATCAATTTGGTAGAATTTTAATAGATTTTTGTATGACCTTTCAGTGCATCCCATTAAATGGAAACAACGCTGGTGATCCACAGGGACACTTCACTTTTATTTCTGACCAAGGTAGCAGTGTAATAGATTACTTCATTGTCTCTCCCTACTTCATGACCAAATCAAACATATATTTTGAAGTGGGCAAACGAGTAGAATCTCATCATATGCCTGTTCATCTTACCATCAACAAAATACACTCACAGACACAAGATGACAAAGGCAGCACAACTGAAAACAGTAAAACAGTCATAAGATGGGATCCCCAAAAAGCGGTAGAATATGAAAAAGCAATTCATTCCACTGAAGCCAAAACTAAATTAGAAGAGGCCTGTAACCTCTTAGACTCTGATATTGAATGAGCACTCTCAGTTTTCAACAACACCTTGGTCAAAACAGGTGAATGTATGAGACGAAAAATAAACATGAAAAGAGGTCAAGAAAGAGAAACAAACAAATGGTATGACGGAATATGCTGAAAATAAGCGTGCAGCACGCCACGCCTTGAATCGTTTTCACAAAACCAACAAATCTGAAGATAAGTTGGCATATACACAGAAGAGAGCACATTACAAAGCTGTTAAACAAGCGAAAGAAACAAGCATACAGAACTGCGGTGCACCAAACACTTTTAGACAACAAAAGAAATGGGCCAAAGTTTTGGGACACGATACGCAGCGCAAGGAAAAGAAAACGAAAACAGCCAGAAATAGACATTTCCTTATGGCAAACACACTTTCAAAACGTTCTCGGAATACATCAAGACAGCGAAATTGGCGAGCAAAATACCATAGATAGTGTTCGTCAACAGTGTAACACACTGACGCAGGAAATGTATATCTCTGAGTTAGATGACTCAATTTATGAACAAGAGGTAAAACAGTCTGTCAGAAACATTAAGTGTGGTAAAGCTCCTGGGCTTGATGAAATTTGCGGAGAATTCATTAAATATGCTAAAGATTTGGTTGTACCCTTTCTTACAAAGCTTTTCAATCGATTGTATGAGTCCAATCTTTTCCCTGAAGACTGGTGTAAATCTGTAATAATACCTCTGTATAAAAAAGGAGATGAACAAAATCCAGATAATTATCGAGGCATTTCCTTATTGAGCATCGTAAGTAAAGTTTTCACCTATGTTCTAAACAAGAGATTGTATACATGGGCAGAGAAGGAGGGCAAGATTAGTGAAGAACAGGCAGGGTTTCGGAAGGGCTTTTCAACTATTGATCATATTTTCACTCTAGTTTCTATAGTGAGAAATGCCTTGAATAGTAGACATTATGGGAAGGTTTACGTTGCTTTTATCGATTACAAAAAAGCTTTTGATACTGTTGATCGTGATCAATTATGGAAACATTCTGGAAAAGTTGCAAACATCAACTAAAATGATAAATATGCTAAAATCTATGTACATGTCAGTTAAATCATGTGTAAGATGGGGAGCTAAAATCTCAGATTTCTTTCAATGTCCAAATGGAATAAAGCAAGGATGTCTGTTAAGTCCCCTGATTTTTTCACTTCTAATATCTGAGGTAGCTGATTTCGTCAAAAAGCACGGAAAACATGGTATCCAGATGGTTCCTAATCTCGATGAAATTTTCTTACTGTTGTTCGCTGATGACATTGCGCTCATGTCATCTACGCCGTCAGGATTACAAAATCAAATAAATAATCTTCACAAGGCATCAAAATCTCTCGGTCTCACGGTAAACTTAGATAAAACTAAAGTTATTATATTTAGGAAAGGAGGGCATATTGCAGCTACAGAAAAATGGTTCTTTGAAAAAAATGAAATTGAAATAGTAAATCGCTACAAGTATTTGGGATTCACTCTCTCAACAAAACTGTCCTTTAACACTGCTTGTGATGAATTTTCCAGCAAAGCAAAAGGCAAAATCTTAGATTTGATGAGAACCATGTGGTCCCTTGGCGCCTTGAACACTACCGTTTTCTTTCAATTGTTTGATGCACTAGTTAAACCTATGTTGTTATATGCGGCAGAAATATGGGGTACGTCAAGGCTTGCTGTTACAGAGACAGCCCATTTATTTGGATGCAAACGTCTATTGAGTGTAAGCAATAAAACACCAAACTATATGATATATGGAGAAACCGGGAGGTATCCTTTATACATTGACAGTACCATTGCAGCACTGCGATACTGGTTAAAAATCATTAAATTGCCAGCATCAAGATTACCAAAACAAGCTTAACCATGCTCTTAAATAGCCTAGATGGGGAGCAAAAGAGTGAAAATAAGAACTGGGCTAGAAATATTAAAGAGTGTCTAGAAGAGTACGGATTTCAAGAAGTATGGATAAATGGCGTGACTAACGAGTCAAGTTTCTTGACCTCTTTTTAGCAAAAAATGATAGGGCGATTTAAAGAGGAATGGAACAGTAAAATACTCAACAGCGATAGATACTCTGCCTATCGCCAACTTAAATCACTCCATGAACCAGAAAAATATATTAATGACGTAACTATCAAGAAATTCCGTGATTGCCTTATCAGATTCAGATTAGGCATAAACGAATTGGGTGTAAACAATCGAAATTTAACAGAAAACT
>JAPXFY010001240.1:22500-25000 GCA_030674185.1 Monoplex corrugatus | reverse complement strand
CTTCCCCCTCTCCCTCCCGTCTTCCTTTCCCACTTCTTCCCCCTCTCCCTCCTGTCTTCCTTTCCCACTTCTTCCCCCTCTCCCTCCTGTCTTCCTTTCCCATTTCTTCCCCCTCTCCCTCCCGTCTTCCTTTCCCACTTCTTCCCCCTCTCCCTCCTGTCTTCCTTTCCCACTTCTTCCCCTCTCCCTCCTGTCTTCCTTTCCCACTTCTTCCCCTCTCCCTCCTGTCTTCCTTTCCCACTTCTTCCCCCTCTACCTCCTGTCTTCCTTTCCCACTTCTTCCCCCTCTCCCTCCTGTCTTCCTTTCCCACTTCTTCCCCCTCTCCCTCCTGTCTTCCTTTCCCACTTCTTCCCCCTCTCCCTCCTGTCTTCCTTTCCCACTTCCCCCTCTCCCTCCTGTCTTCCTTTCCCATTTCTTCCCCCTCTACCTCCTGTCTTCCTTTCCCAAGAATGTTTGTCATCTTCTTGAATGCTGTTTTGGCTTGGCCGATTCTGCTGGCTATTTCTGATGTGCATCTGCCGTCTGATGAAATGATCGTTCCCAGGTATTTAAACTTATCAACCTGTCTCAGGGTTGTGCCGTTTGCTGTTATTTTGCCCGAGGGGATTTCATGTTTTTTACTGATCACCATGACTTCAGTCTTCCTGCTGTTTAGTTCCAACCCCTTACCTTTGCTTTCTATTTCTAGTATATTCACAAGGTTTTGTAGGTCCCTTTCACTTTCTGCAATTAGCACGGTGTCATCTGCGTATGCTTTTGTAAAGCGCCTGACCTGTCTGTCTTTCAGCCATCGAATGTCTGTTGTTGGACGTAGGCCTTCCCCAGCTGCTTCCATTCACTTCGGTCCAGCGCTTTCCTCTCCAGTTCTTGTCAGATCCATCTGGGTTATCTCTCCATCTAGTTTTCCGTCTTCCTCTATTGCGAGTGCCGTCTCTTGGTATCCAGAACGTGGTTTCTGTTGTCCAACGATTGTCCATTCTTCGGGTGAGATATCCTGCCCAGTTCCATTTCAGTTTGTTGGTGGTTTTCAGGATGTCTCGCGCTTTTGCTCTTTCTCTGATCCACTCAGCTGTTTTGCGATCTTTACAGGTGTCACCAAGTATGATTCTTTCCATGTGTTCGCTGTATGGTTCTTAGTTTCAAAGCGAGGGGTTTTTTCCGTTAGATTCCACGTTTCTGCTTTGGAAAAAAACAACAACAAACAAACAAACACAAATCGTCTGACCAGTTAACTTAAATCAATATTTTCTTTATTATGAATGAATGAATGAAAATTTATATCGCGCAACAAAAATCTCCATGCTATAAAAGCATGCTCGCGGCGCACGGTGGGGGGGAGGGGGGGGCACAAAAACAATTCCACACAGCCTTTGCACCAACATTCATAAAGGCATTCAAGGTATTCACATTCAAATAAGCAATCCCATACAACATTAGAAAAAGTGTGTCTTGAGACTAGATTTAAAGGATGAATGAGTCTTTTTCTCCCTGATGCTCATGGGAAGCATGTTCCACTTGGTAGGGGCAAGGTATTTAAATTCTCGCTGACCATATCTTTTGGTTTTAACATCCCTTGTCCCAGGAACATGAAGAAGAGACTTGGAAGCAGATCTCAGACTGCGAACAGGTTTATATTCAGAAAGAAGATCTTTAAGATAAGAAGGACTACTAGAGTTGAGTGCACGGTAGGTGATAGTTAGTAGTTTGTGATTGATGCGTTGTTGAACTGGGAGCCAGTGCAGATTCCGTAAGATGGGAGTTATGTGTTCAGTCTTCCTGCATCTAGAGATTACTCTGGCAGCTGCGTTTTGTACAGCCTGCAGACGCTGTATTTTCACCTGAGGGAGACCAGCAAGTAGACTATTACAGTAGTCTAATTTTGAGAGTACTAGTGTGACAGCAACAGTCTTGGCAGCTTGAATAGTCAAGTACTGGCGGGCTTTACCAAGAGATCGGATATGGCAGTAGCAAGTTCTGATGATTGAATTGATCTGATCACGCATCGAGAGATTAGCATCCAGAAACACTCCTAGTGTTTTTACTTTCTTCGAGAAAGGGATGTCTGCACTACAGACCGAAAGTGAAGAAAAAGGGACAATTTCTCTTTTAGGAGCAGTTCCGACCAGCAGAACTTCAGTTTTCTCTTCATTCAACTTCAACCGGTTTGCAGACATCCAATGTTTTATTTCCAGACAGCACAATTCAACATTTTTCTTTGATTCAAGAGCGAGAGTATTGTCGGAGGGAAGGCGGGAATAGAGTTGGGAATCATCCGCAAAGAAATGAAAGTCAACATTGAACTGTTCAATCAGAGAAGCCAGGGGTCTTGTGTATAGAGAGAAGAGAAGAGGTCCGAGGACCGATCCTTGCGGAACGCCTGTAAGAAGAGGTGTTTCTTTCGAATATGAAGACCGGACAAGAACTTTTTGAGATCTCTCAGAAAGATATGAAGTGAACCATAACAAGACAGTTTTGTTCAGGCCGATTTCAGTGTGAAGA
>JAPXFY010001240.1:0-17500 GCA_030674185.1 Monoplex corrugatus | reverse complement strand
TACCGGTAGACAAGGAGTGATTGAAAATATTCGTGATGGTGGGCAAAAGAGTGTCTATATGTTTCACAAGGAGGGAAGTTGGCAACGGGTCCAACTCGCATGACTTGGGTGTTGCCTGTAAAATTACCTTGCGTACTTCGTCTTTGGAGACGGGACGGAAGTCAGAAAAAGGAATGCCAGAAAACGCAAAGTTTGCTGGGCCACTGTCTGTGTGAGCAGTCGGTGCAGGAAAAGTGTTGCGAATATCAACGATTTTCTTTTTGAAGAAATCTGCAAATAGATTTGGAAGAGAACAAATATCAGTTACGTTGTTCGGCAACAGCTTCGGCTTAGATTTTCCGAGCAGAAAAGAAGTGGTTTGGAACATTTGTTTACAAGATGTTGCAGTGGACACAAGAGAAGAATAGAAAGAGGTTTTTGCGCGTTGAACATGCCAGGTAACCTCACCCTATGGGTCCTGCAGACCAGGTAACCTCTCGCCCACAGGCCAGGTAACCTCTCCCTATGGTCCCGCAGGCCAGGTAGCCTCTCCCTATGGGACCCGCAGGCCAGGTAACCTCTCCCTATGGGACCCGCAGGCCAGGTAGCCTCTCCCTATGGGACCCTTAGGCCAGGTAACCTCTCCCTATGGGACCCGCAGGCCAGGTAACCTCTCCCTATGGGTCCCGCAGGCCGGGTAACCTCTCCCTATGGGTCCCGCAGGCCAGGTAGCCTCTCCCTATGGGTCCCGCAGGCCAGGTAGCCTCTCCCTATGGGTCCTGTAGGCCAGGTAGCCTCTCCCTATGGGTCCTGCAGGCCAGGTAGCCTCTCCCTATGGGTCCTGTAGGCCAGGTAACCTCTCCCTATGGGTCCTGCAGGCCAGGTAGCCTCTCCCTATGGGTCCTGCAGGCCAGGTAACCTCTCCCTATGGGTCCTGCAGGCCAGGTAGCCTCTCCCTATGGGTCCTGCAGGCCAGGTAACCTCTCCCTATGGGTCCTGCAGGCTAGGTAACCTCTCCCTATGGGTCCTGCAGGCCAGGTAACCTTTCCCTATGGGTCCCACAGGCCAGGTAACCACTCCCTATGGGTCCCACAGGCCAGGTAACATCTCCCTATGGGTCCCGTCCTGCTCACGAACTTGTTTCTCATGAACCCGAAAAAACACGAAAATAGAATCAGAACGCGTATTTTAAATTAATGCAAGACAAGACAGGCGCAAATTTTCGGCCAACTAACCTTTGTCAAGTGTGAATGTAAGATCACAAACAAACAAACAAACAAACACCAAATACAAAATTACAACAAAAAAGACAAACCAACCTCCCTGCTGCTTCGTCCAGTGGGAGAAGAGGACTAAAAATCTTTTTCTCGTAAGATTAATCAAGGATTATAACTCTTGAGAGTCACGTAAGAGTTATCTCCCATGTTGTAGAATGTTCTTATTTCCTTTTTCTCTTAGTTCCTGTTTGCTTGAACGCGGGCAGTCGCACTTGTTTTGGATTCTGTTTCTTATGGTTTCCAGTGAGTTTTTCAGACCAGGCTCCCTCAGCGGAGGAGGGGAGAGGGAAAATCACCACCACTTCTTCCTTCATTGAAAGAACTACCACCATTGGTCGGGCGACGGGTGAACAAGCGAAAGGTGCCTGCTGCCGTCAAGGTGAGTTGACTGAATGATTGATTGGTTGATTGGTTGGTTGGTTGGTTGGTTGATTGATTGATTGATTGATTGATTGATTGATCGATGGGTTGAAAGAACTACCACCTATGGTCAAGCTACGGGTGAACAAGCGAGAGGTGCCTGGTGCCTTTAAGGTGAGTAGATTGATTGATTGATTGATCGATCGATTGATTGATTGATTAATTGATGGATGGATGGATGGATGGATGGAGAGAGGGAGGGAGGGACGGGTGGGTGGGTGGAGGTTTCGTCGGTCGATCGATCAAATGATTGATTGACCAGTTGGTTGGCTGGTTGCTTGCTTGCTTAGTTGGTTGGTTGGTTGGTTGGTTGGTTGGTTGATTAGTTATTTGGTTGGTTGGTTGATTGATTGGTTAGTTGATTGATTGATTTATTGATTGATTGGTGGATTGATCGATCGATCGACTGATTGATTGATTGATTGGTTGGTTGGCTGGCTGGCTGACTGGCTGGTTGGTTGGTTGGTTGGTTGAGTGAGTGAGTGAGTGATGGTCCGGCAGGTGAGCAAGCAACAGGTGCCTGCTGCCGTCAGTGTGAGTTGATTGACTGATTGATGAATGGATGGATGGATAGATGAATAAATGGCTGGCTGACTCAATGAATGGATGGATGGCTGGCTGGCTGAATGGACGGATGGATGATCAAGCAGGGTAAGTTAGTTGATCGATCGGTCGATCGATCGATTGATTGATTGATTGGCTGGTTGGTTGGTTGGTTGGTTGTTGGTTAGTTGGTTGGTTGGTTGGTCGATTGGTTGAAAGAACTACCACCGTCAAGAGTGATTTATTGATTGATTGATTGGTTGATTGATTGATTGACCGATGGATTGATTGATTTGTCGGTTTGTTGATTGATTGATTGATTGGTTGGTTGGTAGGCTGACTGGTCGATCAACTGGGTACAGAGCGCGAGCCCCAAATAACTGATTGACTGAATGACTGACTTACTGATTAATTTTAACTATTTTATTTATATGTAGTTGTCTATTTTAGTGAACGAATGATTGATTATTTTGGTTATCAAACTTGTTGATTGGTTTTTGGTGGCGATGTCTAGCATAGTAAAATAGATCCCAAAATTAATCACTATTGACCGCACAGATGATCGATTGATTGGTTGGTTGCTTGGTTGATTGATTGAATGAGCGAGTGATTGAGTGAGTGCATGAGTGAGTGAGTGAGTAAGTGAGTGAGTGATGGATGGATGGATGGATTAGTTGGTTGGTTACGTGATTGATTGATTGATTGATTGATGGATGGATGGATTTATTGATTGATTGATGGATGGATGGACGGTTTGGTTGGTTGGTTGGCTACGTGATTGATTGATTGATTGATTGATTGATTGGTTGGTTGGTTGGTTGGTTGGTTGATTGACTGATGGATGGATGGATGGGTTGGTTGGTTGGCTACGTGAGTGAGTGAGTGACTGACTGACTGACTGACTGACTGAGCGACTGATTGACTGAGCGACTGACTGACTGACCGGTCGATTGACTGATTGATTGACCTATCTATTCATACATTGATGTTGTTGGCAGTGTCCATCCCAGTCCGGAAGGAGAGTGTCGGAGGTGACGGCAGTTTAGAAGCTCACGTCAGCCTTTATGAAAATGAGGAGGGCAAGGTGATTGTCTGTGTGTATGTCTGTCTGTCTGTCTGTCTGTTTGTCTAGCTGTCTTGTCTGTCTGTTTGTCTAGCTGTCTTGTCTGTCTGTTTGTCTAGCTGTCTTGTCTGTCTGTTTGTCTAGCTGTCTTGTCTGTCTTGTGTATCTGACTGGGTTGTTTGTGTATATTTTGTCCGTCTGTCTGTCTGTCCGTCTGTCTGTCTGTCTGTCTAGCTGTCTTGTCTGTCCTGTCTGTCTTGTGTATCTGACTGGGTTGTCTGTGTATATTCTGTCTGTCTGTCTATCTGTCTGTCTATCTGTGTGTCTGTATCTGTGTCTCTGTGTATGTGTGAGTGTGTGGGTGTTCACGTGCCGTGTGTGTGTCTCTCTCAGCATTTGTGTGGATGTCGGCTTGCCAGTCTCTGTATCTAAATTGTCTGTGTCTGTCTTTGAAAGCGGACACTCTCACCCTTCACAAAAACACACACACACACTGGGAGAGGAAGGACAGGACAGGAGTGGAACAAGGGAGTGGACCCATAGAGGGGGAAATCACTGCTGGTCAAAACGGGTGTGTCTTCAAGTTAGACTTAAAAAGCGTGTGTCTTCAAGTTAGACTTGAAAAGGCTGTAATTTCAAGTGAGACTTGAAAAGCGTGTCTTCAAGTTAGACTTGAAAAGGGTGTGTCTTCAAGTTAGACTTGAAAAGGGTGTGTCTTCAAGTTAGACTTGAAAAGGGTGTAATTTCAAGTTAGACTTGAAAAGGGTGTAATTTCAAGTTAGACTTGAAAAGGGTGTGTCTTTAAGTTAGACTTGAAAAGGGTTTGTCTTCAAGTTAGACTTGAAAAGGCTGTAATTTCAAGTGAGACTTGAAAAGGGTGTGTCTTCAAGTTAGACTTGAAAAGGGTGTGTCTTTAAGTTAGACTTGAAAAGGGTGTGTCTTCAAGTTAGACTTGAAAAGGGTGTAATTTCAAGTTAGACTTGAAAAGGGTGTGTCTTTAAGTTAGACTTGAAAAGGGTGTGTCTTCAAGTTAGACTTGAAAAGGGTGTAATTTCAAGTTAGCTTGAAAAGGGTGTGTCTTCAAGTTAGACTTGAAAAGGGTGTAATTTCAAGTTAGACTTGAAAAGGGTGTGTCTTCAAGTTAGACTTGAAAAGGGTGTAATTTCAAGTTAGCTTGAAAAGGGTGTGTCTTCAAGTTAGACTTGAAAAGGGTGTAATTTCAAGTTAGACTTGAAAAGGGTGTGTCTTCAAGTTAGATTTGAATTGGGTGCAATTTCAAGTTAGACTTGAAAAGGGTGTGTCTTCAAGTTAGACTTGAAAAGGGTGTAATTTCAAGTTAGACTTGAAAAGGGTGTGTCTTCAAGTTAGATTTGAATTGGGTGTAATTTCAAGTTAGACTTGAAAAGGGTGTGTCTTCAAGTTAGACTTGAAAAGGGTGTAATTTCAAGTTAGACTTTGAAAGGGTGTAATTTCAAGTTAGACTTGAGAAGGGTGTAATTTCAAGTTAGACTTGAAAAGGGTGCCTTCATGTTAGACTTGAAAAGGGTGTGTCTTCAAGTTAGACTTGAAAAGGGTGTAATTTCAAGTTAGATTTGAAAAGGGTGTAATTTCAAGTTAGACTTGAAAGAAGACAGGGTACCCCCCATCTGGGGGGGGGGGGGGGGGTAAAGAGTACAGAATTTTCCGATCTCCGTGGGTCAACATGTATTGTGTGCAGTCCTGTTAGTGCCCACACCCCTGTCGCCTGTCGTGTATGCAAGCCAAACACCAAAATATCCTGTAAGTCAAGTCAGTCACGCCATGTGCCTTATACACTTATCATCATCATCATCATCAGGTGCCTTGCCGCATGGCGTTGGCGATTATGGACTTCCATCTGTCTCTGTCTCTCGTTGCCTCGAGCAACTGTTCCACCCTCTTTGTCCCCAGCCACTCTGCAAGTCCGTCTAGTATTTTCTCCCTGGGTCTACCCGGTGCTCTCTTTCCCTCCAGCTTTCCCGTTGTGACCAAGTGCTCTAATTCCCCTTTCCTCATAAAATGGCCTACAAATGTTGACTGCCTTTTCCTAATCTTTCTTATGAATGATCTACTTGTGTGTGCCTCTATCAAGACTGTCTCGTTTGTTTTCTTTGCTGCCCATGGAACTCTCAACATTCTTCTTAGAAACCACATCTCTGCTGCCTCAATCTTGTTCTGGCTTTGTTTGTTGACTGTCCACGCCTCGCAGCCGTACAACAGTACTGGTTCTATATAACATTCAAGAACTCTCTTCCTGATGTTAATTGATAGGCATTTGTTGGTAAGAATGCTTTTCATCTTCATCTTATACACTTATAGACACATGAAAACATCCAGCATGCATATCCACCATACAATAATATCTGTAATAAAATAATGATACTACTACTACTATTACTACCACTAATAACAATGATGATCATGATGATAATGATAACGATAACAATAATGATAATAATAATATGATAATAATATAATAATAATAATAATAATGATAATGTAACAACAAAAACAACAACAACAACAATAATAATAATAATTCTTTAATCTTCAGGTCAAAGGAATGGTGGAACTGTCTACATTACATCAGAAGCGAGTGCCACGTCTGAAAGTGCGCGTCATCTGCTTGATTGACGTCAGCGGCAGCATGCTGCTGAAAGGAGACCGACTCCAACGCCGTTCTAAAATCTCCATCCTGAAAAACATGGCCGTGGACATCATAGACGCTTTGGACGACGAAGAGGATTTCTTCGGGGTCATGACCTTTGGAGAGGAGCCGAGAGTGCTTTGCCCTTTAGCGCGAGTGACGGCTGCCTCACGGGTAAGAACTCAGTTCAGTCCCTTTCCCTTACCGAGTTTGCAGTTTGGAGTGTGCTCAAAAGGGTTTCCATAATTATGCGCTCCACCCGGATCTGCCATCAGTTATCTGACAGACTCTCTGACCATCCGCAAGGCCATATACGCTGGCAAGGTCTTGAAATGCAGGGGGTGGGGGTGGGGGTGGGGGGGGGGAAGGAATCTATGAAACACTAAGCTGACACCACCAGAACGACGACAACGTTAAGATGGGCAGCGAACAGGCCTCGGCGACGAGCACCTTCTAGGATTGTGTGCGTGAATGCATTGATATATTATGTACTTGATTTTCTTTTCCTTGTGTTTTTTCCCTCCGTGGATGAACGAGGGGCTGTGTGTGTGTTTTGAGATTGTATAGCCCTGATATGGCTGTACGCAGTCGGTTTGGCTTAATTTTGTGTCTATTTCACCTTACTGTTGCTATTTTCGTTCTTATCATTATGATTTTTTTAAAGCTATACTATTGCTACTGCTACTACTAGTACCACCACCACCACTACTACTACTACTACTATCACCACCAATATCACTATTACTGCTACTACTACCACTACTACTACTACCACCACCACCACCACCACCACCACCACCACTACCACTACTACTGCTACTACTACTACTACTATTACTACTACTACTACTACTACTACTGCTATTACTACTGCTGCTGCTGCTAGTACTACTACTACCATTACTACTACTACTACTATTACTACTACTTCTTTGATGATAGCGCCCCATATTCTCTTGATCGAATTTCAGGCTCACGTGAAATCCACGGTGTCAGAGCTGGACAAAAGCAGCGGGTTTTCTCCAGTCACGGATTTGTCGTCTGCTCTCGTAGACGCCGTAGAAATGCTGACCACAGCACAAGAGGACGAAGGGTATGTTTAACCCTTTGACTCCTGCAACCTGTCCACCAGCATCCTGCATTGTCAACCATGCTAGCAAAGCAAAAACTTAACCCTTTGACTCCTGCAACCTGTCCACCAGCATCCTGCATTGTCAACCATGCTAGCAAAGCAAAAACTTAACCCTTTGACTCCTGCAACCTGTCCACCAGCATCCTGCATTGTCAACCATGCTAGTAAAGCAAAAACTTAACCCTTTGACTCCTGCACCCTGTCCACCAGCATTCTGCATTGTCAACCATGCTAGCAAAGCAAAAAACGTAACCCTTTGACTCCCTGCTGGAAGCTGGTGGATAGGGTGAGGGAGTCAAAGGGTTAAGTTTTTGCAGTTGGTGAATAATGTGCAGGAATCAAAGGGTTAATCAGTAGTGAATTGTATTTGATAATCAACAACGAAAATCAAGACGAACCGGCACAAAAAAAAGCCCCAACAACAACAGACAACAAGATGGTCGAGCCATTCTAACAAGTTCCCTTTCCATACTAAAACTATGACAGCAAATCCAGATTTTGTACTTTTCAAGGTCACTGTGACTTTGAAGAAGTCCTGTTGAAATAACAATTGATGTGTACCCTAGAGAATGGCAGGCTGTCGCAACAGTGAAAACATGTTTTAGATACTGTCAAAACTTCCTGAGAAAGCGCTGTTTACGCGCCTGCCTCAAAAAGTGCTGATTTGAAGCTTTTTTTTATTCTTTTTTTCTCTCTCTTAACCCTTTGACTCCCGCACCCAGTCCACCAGCATCCTGCATTGTCAACCGTGCTAGCTAGGCAAAAACTTAACCCTTTGATTCCTTCATCCTATCTAGAGACTCCCTCACCCTGTCCACCAGATTTCTGCAGGAAGCTGGTGGACAGGGTGAGGCTGTCAGAGAATCAAGTTTTATGCTGTTGGTGGATAGGGTGCGGGAGTCAAAGGATTAATCTGCGCTGCGTAGTTTAACCCTTGAATCCCGCACCTTGTCCACCGGCATCCTGCATTGTCAACCATGCTATTAAAGCAAAAACTTAACCCTTTGTCACCCTCACCCTATTTACCAGCTTTCTGTAGGATGCTGGTGGATAGAGTGAGGAAGTCAAAGGGTTAAGTTTTTTTAGCAGTTAGTGGATCGGCTGCAGGGGGGGGGGGGGGTCAAAGGGATTACTTTGTAGCTTTATCTTGCAAATTTGTTAACAAGAAACAACGAGGAGGGTGCGGATGGGACCTGGAGCACCAATGCTTTCTGCAGGAAGCTGGTGGACAGGGTGAGGAAGCCAAAGGGTTAATTTTTTTTGCAGTTGATGGATAGGCTGCGGGGGTCAAAGGGTGAACTTTGTGGCGTTACCTTGCAAACTTGCGTGATTTGGCGACTCCAAAACAAAACACAGCTTTGATCAGAATTTGGTAAAGAGTCAGACATAATGAGCTTCTTTCTTTTTTTGTTTGTTTTTTCATCATGAAGTGGCCTATAAATATTGCCTGTCTTTTCCTAATCTATTATGAATGATTTTCTTGTGTCTGTCTCCATCAAGATTGTCTCGTTTGTTTTCTTTGCTGTCCATGGAACTCTCAACATTCTTCTTAGAAACCACATCTTGGCTGCCTCAATCTTGTTCTGGCTTTGCTTTTTGACTGTCTCCCCGCCTCACAACCGTATAACATTATCAGTTCTATACAATTTTCAAGAACTCTCTTCCGGATGTTAATTGATAGGCAATTTGTTGGTAAGAATGCTTTTCATCTACTTGAATGCTGTTTTTGCTTGGCCGATTCTGCCGGCTATTTCTGATGTGCATCTGCCGTCTGGTGAGATAATCGTCCCTATATATGTAAACTTGTCAACCTGTTTGAAGGTTGTGCCGTTTGCTGGACCTATGAAACACTAAGCTGACACTTCCAGAATGATGGAAACATAAAGGTGGGCAGCGAAGAGGCTAATGGGATTATTTAGTATCCCCACCTTCTGGAAATTCTGTGCTAGAAATTTCCTCTTCTTTGTCACTCTCTTTGTCTTCTGCCTTGTTCCTTTGTTTTCTGTCATTTCTTCCTATCATTATCTGCCTTACTGGTCCATTCACCGGTCTGTGTTCGATAAAGTCTTATATACTGTCTCTTAGGATTGATAACTGCGTACATGTATCAAATGCATTTTTGGCTCCAAGGAATGATATGTGCAGAAGCAATTTTAGGTAATCTAGGCCAATTTTTTGTGTACGTTTTTATTTACTTAGTTATGCATATACAATTGTATCCATGTTTTTTTTTTTAACCCTCCTGGTGATAAATTGGGCGGAGTGGTCAACGCCAGGGGCATATCCGTACATTGTGTGCGCGAATGTATTGTTATGTGTATTTAACTTTCTTTACAGGGCGTTTTTTTGTTTGTTTGTTTTTGTGTGGTCCATGAGGCGTTGTGTGTTTTGGGATGATCATAGCCCTGATATGGTTTTGTACAATCATCTGGTCTTGTGATGATGATGATAATAATAATAATAACGATAATAATAATAATGATAATAATAATAATAATAATAATAATGATGATGATAATGATAATAATAATAATAATAATAATGATGATGATAATGATAATAATAATAATAATAAATAATGATGATGATAATAATGATAATAATAACAATGATGATGATGATGACGACGACGACGACAATAATAATAATAATAATAATAATAGTATAACAATAATAATGATGATGATGATGATATTGATAAAAATGTTTCTAAATGAGTGTGTGTGTTTGTGTGTGTATATGTGTGTACGTATGCGTGCGTGTGTGCGTTTGCGTGCGTGTGTGTGTATATGTGTGTAGTGTGTGTGTGCATGCTTGCGCGCGCGCGTGTGTGTGTGTATGTGTGTGTATGTGTGTGTGAGTGTGTGCGTGCACGTGTGTTTGTGTGTGTGTCTGTGTGTGTGTGTGCATGCGTGTGTGTGTGTGTATGTGTGTGTGAGTGCGTGTGTGTGTATATGCGTGCGTGCGTGTGTGTGTGTGTGTGTGCGCGCGCGCGCGCGCGTGCGTGTGTGACACGGTGCTTAGAAATTACATGTTGCTTTCCTTCATTCTTACTTTCACATTTCCCATCACTGTTTATTTTTTGCGGGCAGTCTTCTCTACAGAAACTGCATCATCGTCTTTTCGGACGGAGAGGTCAACGCAGGAGAAACCGAGCCCAGAGAGCTCGTGCACGTCACGCGCGAGAAAATACGAGAGTGCAGTTTGCCACGTGACATCTTGGCCGACCTGTGGGTCAACATCTCTACCGTTACGACCGGAAGCAGTTTTTCCCAGAGCCTGTACCTCCTGTCTAAACTGTGTGGAAGCGACGCTTACTTTTACATCGACGGAAGCAAGAACAACCCAGAATCCGATATGCTTATTCCTCTCATGCTGCGGAAAACGGCCTGTGCTCAGATGGTGTCCGTCACCATCAATGCCAACAACGGCGCGGTACTGGAAACGACGAAATGTTCGCAAGAGTACAGCGTGAAACGGCAGAGAGGGAGACAGGTGGCGAACCAAGCGTTAGCCTATTTCATTCACGACATGCCTTCGGGGATACAGAAAACCTTCAAGCTGTCGTTAGACTTGGATCGGTTCTCCGCCCTTGAGAAAGACTTCCTCTCCGTTGACGTCCAGTACGTGGATCCTGAGGGCGTTTTGTACAATATCCACAAAACCATCCGCCGCGAAGACATCGTCTCCGTGGAATCCGACAGACCCAAAGCTCTGGAGATCATCGCCAAGACGGGGAAGAACAAGCTGAGACAGGTCCTTCAAAACACCTGCCGGAACGTGGCCACGATTCTAGAGGATTCCAGAAACGATGCTGAAAACGTGAGGTGTTCGGTCAGCGCCGCCGTCGACACAGGAAAGAACGAAGCGACAGAGGTCTTCAAGGACGTCCTCCCCCAGCTGGACGACGGCGGAAGCATGAGAGACGAGTTCGTGACGTTTTCGGAGGCCGTGAAAGCCAACCTGAACAAGCTGCAGTCGCTGGTGGAGAGGAACGTGGGCAGCTGCGGTAAATGCTGGCAGTACACCAAAGCCATCTCGTCCGCCGTGGCCAGGGAGCTGCCCACCGTCACGAACGTGCTGGCCAAACCCTCAGTTATCTGCCCTTTACCCAGAAGTCAGGGCTGCGAAAGCAAGCGCACCCAGGCGTTGAGCATGTACGTGCTGGGGGAGGAGGAGGGGGAGGGAGATGGTGGGGCTGTTCTGCACAACGCCGCCAAAGACGTGGCCAGGTGTCTGGCTGACGTGCTGAAGGCCATGGAAGCTGGGTCAACCTAAAGGTGTGTGGGCCTACTCTGTACACCAGTGGTAGTGTTACTGTCAGTGCTACATGCTTCTGAGTTCATGCTATGATCTGTTGTTATTTTTTATGAACTAACGTTCATACCACATTCTCTGTGTATCCCATAATGTATTATATTGACAGGTACCTCCCATTGTTGTTGTTGTTATGTAAAGTACAACGAGCATAGCTTTGACATGGACTTTTTACGCCATTCAAATGAATTTCTTTTATTACTTACACGCTCGCGAGTCGTGCGATGCATTAGGCAGCAAGAATGACTAACACTAATCTGACTTTTACCCATAATCTTTCCACCGATATTCACCGATCTGTCCAAATTTATCTGACGCATCACAATCACTCCGCTATATCAGCACACAAATGAATACGTGGACATTGAAAGATCTCGCCTTTCGTAGACAGTAAAGCCTGGACTTACATTTTCTGTATATTTTGATGTATTGATGATCTACTTTACTTTTAATTCTTTGATTTAAAAAAATCAGGCACAAAATCTCGAGATTTGCGAAAATTGATGGGTATTTTAGTTTTCGGCCACATTCAAGTCAAGGCGGTTTTCATCACACCACTGTACGAGGCTTCTAACTACTTAAAAATAGTTTTCGCCAGAATTATGATCCTTTATCGCTGAGTTATCAGAATATAGAAATGGAAATATCTTTAGCTGTCATCAGAATATAGAAATGGAAAGATCTGTAGTTGTCACCAGAATATTGAAATGGAAAGATTTGTAGTTGTTATCAGAGTATTGAAATGGAAAGATCTGTAGTTGTTATCAGAATATTGAAATGGAAAGATCTGTAGTTGTCATCAGAGTATTGAAATGGAAAGATCTGTAGTTGTCATCAGAATATTGAAATGGAAAGATCTGTAGTTGTCATCAGAGTATTGAAATGGAAAGATCTGTAGTTGTTATCAGAATACTGAAATGGAAAGATTTGCAGTTGTTATCAGAGTATTGAAATGGAAAGATTTGTAGTTGTCATCAGAATATTGAAATGGAAAGATCTGTAGTTGTCATCAGAATATTGAAATGGAAAGATTTGTAGTTGTCATCAGAATACTGAAATGGAAAGATCTGTAGTTGTCATCAGAATACTGAAATGGAAAGATCTGTAGTTGTCATCAGAATACTGAAATGGAAAGAACTGTAGTTGTCATCAGAGTATTGAAATGGAAAGATCTGTAGTTGTCATCAGAATACTGAAATGGAAAGATCTGTAGTTGTCATCAGAATATTGAAATGGAAAGATCTGTAGTTGTTATCAGAATACTGAAATGGAAAGATCTGTAGTTGTCATCAGAATATAGAAATGGAAAGAACTGTAGTTGTCATCAGAATACTGAAATGGAAAGATCTGTAGTTATCAAAATACTGAAATGGAAAGAACTGTAGTTGTCATCAGAATACTGAAATGGAAAGATCTGTAGTTGTTATCAGAATACTGAAATGGAAAGATCTGTAGTTGTTATCAGAATATTGAAATGGAAAGATCTGTAGTTGTCATCAGAATACTGAAATGGAAAGATCTGTAGTTATCATCAAAATACTGAAATGGAAAGAACTGTAGTTGTCATCAGAATACTGAAATGGAAAGATCTGTAGTTATCATCAAAATACTGAAATGGAAAGAACTGTAGTTATCATCAGAATACTGAAATGGAAAGATCTGTAGTTGTTATCAGAATACTGAAATGGAAAGATCTGTAGTTGTCATCAGAATATTGAAATGGAAAGATTTGTAATTGTCATCAGAATACTGAAATGGAAAGATCTTCTACTGTTGTCATCAGAGTAGTTAATTAAAAGTGTAGACTTGCTGCCTTTGCAGTCATTTGTATAGATTGTACACAGAACCAGGCGAAGCAGTCATTTGTGTAGATGTGACCTCCCACCACGAAATCAGTCTTAACTCGCAGTCAGTCGAACAGCACTAGGAGCTGAAAAGCCGACTGAGGGTCTATCTGGGGTGTTTTGACTTTTTCTCAAAACTGATTTCTGTAGACTATAATCTATCCCCCGCAGAAATTTTTTTCTTGAAAAAATATTATAATCAATTTAAAATGGTATTTTAATGCACTGATCGCAGCAGAAAGAACGCAATTTCCTACCAGAAGTACCTCTTTTTGTCTCTTGTTATGAACCGTAACCTGTACAGTACCCGCACATGAAATATACTGACGGAAAGCTCTTTGGTGCACCTTTCAGATAATGACAGCAAAAATTAGAAACACACTGGGTCAAAGCCACCAAATAAAGAAATATAAGGAAAATGAGTAGGAGAGCACACAACAACTTTAGAGGCCGTTTTCTCAAAATGGCCGTCCTACAACTTAATGACTTTAAACATACATAACTTCTACATTATTTTTGAGTACAAGCTTTATTCAAGTACTAAAATAATCAGCAGAATGTACACTTTCCAATGATATGTATATCTCAAAATGCTAGTTAAGACTGATTTCGTGGTGGGAAGTCATAGATTGTACATGTAGCAGTACCGTGAGGACAGCCAGTTGAAACATTTCTGAGAGAGGACAAATCGGGTTCCCTGTACTGAAAAATAGGCTAGTCCTCATAAGCTCTGAGAGTGGTAGGACTTTAAACTCAACAAAACAGAAAAAAAGAACAAGCCTGTTGATTACATTCATCTCATCTCCAGCTGCCATTCCAGCCCCCCCCCCCCCCCCCCACATGGAGGGTATTATCATACACATTAATAGTCATCATCATCATCGTGTGCTCTACCGCATGGCGTTGGCGATCATGGCCCTCCATACGAATTTATCTTTTGTCGATGCAAGTACATCTCCCACCCTCTCTGTCCTGAATCACTCTGCAAGTCTGTGCAATGTTTTCTCTTTGGGGTCTACCTGGTCCTCTCTTTCCCTCCAGCTTTCCTGTTGTGACCAGGTGCTCTAATTTCTCATAAATGTTGCTTGTCTTTTCCTGATCTTCTTTACTAACGTTCTTCTTGTGTCTGCCTCCTTCAAGGCTGTCTCGTTCGTTCTCTTTTCTGTCCACGGAGCTCGCAACATTCTTCTTAGAAATCACATTTCAGTTGCCTCAATCTTGTTCTGACTTTGTGTGTTGACTGTCCACACCTCACAATTGTACAACATTATCGGTTCTATTAACTCTCAAGAACTCTGTTCCTGGTGTAACTTAGGTAAGTCATGGTCTGCGTCTCTCTCAGCATTGATTCGTCCCATGTTTTGTCGGATAAACGCTTTTATAATTATATTCCCAAACTGACGGTGTGGTAGCCAAGTGGGACAACGTCAGATTTCCTATTGGAAGGTCCTGGGTTCGATCCGCTAGATATCTCCGCCTGGTGGGTAAAAAATACATTTTTTTGGTCTGATTTCCCATCTCAATATGTTTGAATAGTCGGAAGTGCCCCAAACCCCCTTTGATAGTGTGTGTGTGTGTGTGTGTGTGTGTGTGTGTGTGTGTGTGTGTGTGTGTGTGTGTGTGTGTGTGTGTGTGTGTGTGTGAGAGAGAGAGAGAGAGTGTGTGAGTGTGTCTGTGTGTGTTTGTGCATGCGCGCGCGTGTGTGTATGTGTATGCGTGTGTGCTTCTCTCTCTTTCTCTCTCTCTCCCCTCCCCCACTCTCTCTCTCTCTCTGAGTGTAGAGTAGCGAAGACTAGCAATAAGACAGGTCCAATGGGACCTAATGCTACTAGCATAGAATTATGAAGTGTTTTGAACTCTCTGTCTGTCTGTCTGCCTGGCTGTCTCTGCCTGCCTGTCTGTGTGTGTGTGTCTGTCTGTCTCTGCCTATCTGTCTCTGCCTGTCTGTCTCTGTCTGTCTGCCTGTCTGTGTCTGTCTGTCTTTGTCTGCCTGCCTGCTTGTCTGTCTCTGCCTGTCTGTCTGTCTCTCTCTGTCTGCCTGCCTGCTTGTCTGTCTGTCTCTGCCTGCCTGTCTGTCTGTCTGTCTGTCTATCTCTGCCTGCCTGTCTGTCTGTCTCTGCCTGTCTGTCTGTCTGTCTCTGTCTCTGTCTGTCTGTCTCTGCCTGTCTATCTCTACCTGTCTACCTGTCTGCCTGTCTGTCTCTGTCTGTCTGTGTTATTCAGAATTCTCTCAGTCTCACGTGGGTAATAGCATGAAGTAAAACAAGATATAAATGTACAGTAGAAGAATCATACGCTTATTGCTCTTCCTCTCTCTCTTCCTGTCTCTATTATTTTGTGCAGTAGGTTGTTTATGCTGTTAGTATTGAATAAAACCAAGTAAAGTTCTTCTTTTAAGGCGTGTTGATGTATGTTTTGTCTTAGATCTTCTCGTGTTCGTTCGTGTGCTTTGATTTACGTTTAGCAGTTATATGGAAACGATCCTTTGAACACTTAAGTGTGTGTGTGTGTGTGTGTGTGTGTGTGTGTGTGTGTGTGTGTGTGTGTGTGTGTGTGTGTGTGTGTGTGTGTGTGTGTGTGTGTTCAAGCATATCCATGTTTACATGCATACGCACACACTACATGCCTGCTGTGTCTGCGGAAGCACGCACAGTTTGATTTTGCATACGCACGCTCTCTCTCTCTCTCTCTTTTTCTCTCTCCCCCCCCTCTCTCTCTCTCTCTCTGTGTGGTGTGTGTGTGTGTGTGTGTGTGTGTGTGTGTGTGTGTGTGTGTGTGTGTGTGATGCTTTTTTTGTGGGTGGTGGTGGCAATGTACACTTGACAAAGAGCATGGCTTCAAAAGTGTGTCTGTCTTGATACGGAAGCATGCATGATGACATTTGATTCGTACTGTGTTGTGTTCTGTTGTGTTATAGTGTATTCTAAATTTCACGTGTGTATGCCAGATGGTGTTTTCTTTATTTCATTTCTGTCTCATGAGAGTGTGGGTGGGCGTTTTATTAGCAGCGTGGCCATGAATGTCTCATTTTGAGGTAGCAAAATGATCTCGCTTTTGGTCTTGTATATGTTGTCAACTGGATGTAACTTTTCCCCCCCCACCTGTTTCTGCTTCCCTATGCTGCTATTACCATGCCATATCTATCTATGTATCTATTTGTCTATGTGTGTATACATGTACACATATACATATATATATATATATATATATATATATATATATATATATATATGCAATATATGTATATGTGCAATATATATTGTACATATACTCTGTCGTTATGTAAAAAAAGAAGAAAATGAAGAAGGTGCACTAACGCCGAAAATTTGCTCCAGAAACCCAGAACTGACTTTTTCTACCCTTTATGTGGTATTTTGTACAAATATATAGAGGGCTTTTCTGTGAATGACCATAGTTTGTTTTATTATTCTGTTTTACAGGCACCCATACGCCATTTTCAGGGCTCTACACATGAAGTCTTTTTTCATAATTCCAAAAGCCATTGACCTCTGACATGGCTCACACTAACATACGTATTTGGTAACAGAAAAAACAACAACACACAAACAAAAAAGAATCAGAACGCGTATTTGATACAACCAGAGAAGACAAGCGTAAATTTTCGGCCAACTAGTCGCTGTCAAGCTTAAGATCACAAACAAACAAACACCAAATACAAAAATGAGTTTAGTCTTTTTCTCACACTGGACGAAGCAACAGGGAAGTTTCAGTCTTTTTGTCCAGATTTTTGTTTTTGGTGTTTGTTTGTTTGTGATTTTACGCTTGACAAAGGCCAGTTGGCGGAAAATTTGCGCCTGTCTTGTCTGGTTGTATTAAATACGCGTTCTGATTCTTTTTTCGTGTTTTTTATAGTTTTTTTTTTTATGGTTCCTGTTTGCTTGAACGCGGGCAATCACACTTGTTTTGGAATACGTATTTGGTGTTCTGCACATGCATACACAATGAAGATTGGGGGGGGGGGGGTGATGCTCAGGTGTTAGCAGAGCTGTACATGTGTTGATCCCAAGACTGAAAAAAAAAAAAGATCCCCAGGTGTTAAAATCAGACCTTAAGGAGTGGAAGTCGAACATTTTGACCACTTGGACATCATGTCCTTCAAACGATATGTAAAAGAAAACAATTGTTTATTCTTCAGTGATGCTGTGTTGTACTATGTCCTGAGATAAAGCAACCCTTTGTTGTTTATAGATATTGTGTTCTGTCCTGAGATAAAGCAACCCTTTGTTGTTTATAGATATT
>JAPXFY010001239.1:22500-38918 GCA_030674185.1 Monoplex corrugatus | reverse complement strand
ATGCGCTGACACGCGCGCACAGGCACACACACACACATACACACAAACATAATAATAATTAATAATAATAATTACAATATTTATATAGCGCAAAATCTTGATAAAATCTAATCTAAGCGCTGAAACACACACACACGCACGCACGCACACACACGCACGCACGCACGCACACACACGCACCCACGCACACACACACACACACACACACACACACACACACACACGCACACGGCTATAAATAGGGAGAAAGAATAAAAGCAATGGAAAATTACAGAGAGCATATTATATACAATTATATATTGCAATGCGATTCCCCTCCGAGTGGAGACAGGCTGCAGAGGGGATTGAGTGAGGTCAGGATTTTATGCAGAGGAGAAAAGGTGAGTTTTGAGAGCGGACTTGAAGGAGACAAAAGTAGGTTGCTGACGGACTGAGAGAGGAAGTTTGTTCCAGGAGAGCGGACCAGAAACAGAGAAGGCTCGTGGACCATAGGTATTGAGCTTAGTGCGTGGAAAGCGAAAAGTCAGAGGATCGGAGGCAGAGCGGAGGGTACGTGAGGGAAGATAGATCTCAAGTAGGCTTGACAGGTAATCAGGGGCTGCGTTATTGAGGCTTTTGTGTGTCTAGTTTGTACTGTATGCGCTTTGATAGAGGGAGCCAGTGAAGTTGTGCCAGGAGAGGAGATATGTGGTCAGCTTTTTTCTTTTTGAGTACAAGGCGTGCAGCATTGTTTTGAATGCGCTGTAGGATGTGAATGGTGGAGGCAGGAAGACCGGACAGGAGTGAATTGCAATAGTCAATGCGAGACATTATGAAGGTGAGAACGAGTTTTGCAGTTGTTTCGACAGAGAGATACTTCCTGATCAGGCTTATACGATGGAGGTGATAGTAGCAAGATCTGGCAGTTTGAGAAACAAAGTTGTTCATGGAGAGGGTAGAGTCAATGCAGACACCAAGGTTTTTAGCTGAATCAGAAATTGGGACTGATGTGTTACATAATGGGAGAGAAAGAGGAGGCAGCTGAGAAAGTTTCTGACGGGTGCCAATGAGGATAGCTTCTGTCTTGTCATCATTTAGCTGAAGTTTGTTGTATGTCATCCAATTTTTAATGTCTGAGTAACACTCAGTGGTGCGAGTCAGGAGGCGCTGTATATTGTCAGGTGAGTCATTGTCTTGAAGTTGGGTGTCATCAGCATAGAAGTGGTGTTTTATAGAGTGGGAGTTGATGATGGTGGACAGGGGGGAGGTGTAAAGAGTGAAAAGAACAGGGCCAAGGACAGATCCTTGTGGAACACCACAGGTCAGGTATGCAGGTTGAGAGTAAGTGCCATTGATGAGAACAGTTTGTTTTCTGTTTGATAGATATGAAGTGAACCAGGAGAGAGCAATGTCAGAGATGCCAAAAGTATGATGAAGTCTAGAAAGGAGAATACCATGATCAATGGTATCAAAGGCTGCAGACAGATCAAGGAGTGTGAGGAGAGAGACTTTGCCAGTATCAGTTGCAAGGAGGAGATTGTTGAGAATGTGTAGCAAGGCAGTTTCAGTGCTATGGCACTGGCAGTAGGCTGACTGGAAAGGATTGAGGAGATTGTTGGCAGACAGGTGAGAGTTCAGTTGGTTGAGGACAACTTTTTCAAGCAGTTTTGACAAGAAAGAGAGATTAGAGATAGGCCGGTAATTTTTCAGTTCATTTGGGTCTAAATTGTATTTCTTGAGGAGAGGGTGAACAATAGCAGACTTGAAAGAATCTGGGACAGTTCCAGTTTGGAGAGAAGTGTTGATGATGTCAGTGATGAATGGGAGGAGAGTAGAGAGAACCTGGAAGAGGATCCAGTTCGCAGGTTTTGAACGACATGGATCTGATTGTGTTGAGAATTTCTTCTTGTGAGACTGGGGTAAAAGTAGTAAGAGGTGTGCCAGAGAAGGAAGGGTCAGGTGGGCATGGTTGACAGGGTGTCCTGTCAAGCCTGTCACGAAGAGTTTGTATTTTGGTGGTGAAATACTTGGAGAATACAGATGGGAGTTCTTCATTTGTGTGTTTTGTTGGAGAGGTAAGTCTTTTCGTGTGCCAAGGAGATGATTCATGGTTGTAAAGAGTTCTTTTGAAGAAGAGGCATTCAGGATTTTGGTTTGGAAATAGCTTGTTTTTGCAGATGCAATGAGGGGGGATACTTTTGTTTTAGAGGCTTGGAAAAGTTGCCTATGTACAGTGAGTTTGGATTTGCGCCAGCGGCGCTCTGCTCTGCGGTGGGCACGTTTTCCACAGGCAATCTCATGAGTGAGCCAGGGGGTAGGGGGGCGGTCAGGTAAAAGACGGGTTGTGGCTGGAGCATGAGTGTCCAGAAGATGGTGGAGAGTACTGTAGAATTCATCGGCAATGTTATGTGACTTTTCAGAAAGGAGACGGAAGGCATCAGATGAAAATGTGGAGAGATCGATAGATTTGAGATTGCGTCGAGTCACTGTGCGCATGGTACGGGAAGGAGGAGGAATGTTAAGAGAACAGAGAATTGCAGAGTGGTCAGATGGAAGGGCTGAAGTTAGACAGGTAGAAAGAACTAAGCAGTTGTCAGTAGCTGAATTGTGGTGATCACGAGAAATGATCCAGTCAAGAATGTGATCTTTTTGATGGGTTGGTTCAGAAATGTGTTGAGTCATATTGTGATTGGACAGAGAGTTGATGATATGTCTTGTGTCATAACGGTGAGTGTTGTCATAATGGACATTGATGTCACCTAGAATGATGAGATTTCCAGGTAAGAGGCAGTAGTAATCAAGAAGTTGATCAAAGTCAGAGAGAAACATGGATGTGGTGAGCTTGTTGGCAGAGCTAGGTGGAGGTCGATAGACACAGGAGAAGGTGATGGGGTGAGGGGTGGATTGGAAGGATACTTCAACGTGCTCGAAAGAAGGATGGGAGAAAGGCAGAGACTGCGAGAAAGACAGGCGGGAATGGAGTGAGTCGTTGTAGAGGATGGCGATACCACCACCTCGGGATGAGCGATGGAAAGAAGCAAGCCTGTAACAACTCGCAGTGAGACTCGCATGTATAGGTTCATGACCAAGGGGGTTAAGCCATGTTTCGGTGATAAAAGCAATGTCAACATGCTCATCTGCGATAAAGTCAGCAATGACATCGGCTTTGCCATCAGCGCATGTTGACTGAGCGTTAAAAAGGCATAGTTTTAGTTTATCACAATGCGGCGGCCAAGGTGGAGACGAAGGCAGCACCGACGGGACAGAAGACGAAGGCGACACCAGTGGGGCAGAAGATGAAGGCAGCAACGACGGGACAGAAGACGAAGGAGTCACCAGTGGGACAGAAGACAAAGGCAGCACCAGCAGGACAGAAGATGAGGGCAGCGCCGGCGGGACAGAAGACGAAAGCGGCACCGGCGGGACAGAAGGCGAAGGCGGCACCGGCGGGACAGAAGGCGAAGGCGAAGACGGCAGAGGAGGAGACGAAGTTTGCAGCAGCAAGGTCGAGTGCAGGGGCAGTGGAGGAGACGAAGAAGCTGAAGAGTGGTGTCGGACTGACACAGCAGGAGGCAGATTGTGCCAAAGTCGGTGGAGACGTCCACCACGACAGGATCGCGCATACACACACACATACACACACACATACACACACACACACACATACACACATACACACACAAACACACACACACATACACAAACCCACATACACACATACACACAAACACACACACAGAGACACACAAACACCACACACATACATACACATACACAAACACACACACAAACCCCCAACACACACACACACCCCACCAACACACATACTTCACAGTCAAAGAAAACAGTGACATTATTAGATGGTTTTAATGGGGGAAAAAAACTGAATGACATTTTCATAAACTTTATAAGCATAAGTAAAAGCAAACAAGGGAAAATGCATGAACGATGACACGAAAAAGAAATGTAATATGAATATTGATCAACAAAACACAACGAAGAGGTGGTATATTTGTTTTACAGCCGAGTGAGAAACCGTTCTAAACCTAACATTACATTTGTTTGTTTGGAGTTCAACGTCCGCACCCACATAAGCGATACGGCAGACAGAACACAACTAGGTGTTCAACTTGTTATGACATCTAACCATTATATGTCAGGTGCGGAGTATGGGTTTGGAGACTGTTTTGTTATTGTTGTTGTTGTTGTCTTTGTTGTTGTTCTTGTTGTTTTTGTTGTCATGTGGTAGTTTTGTTTTTGTTGTTGTGTTATTATTGTTGTTGTTGTTCTCGTTCTTGGCATTTTTATTGTTGTTATGGTTTTTGTGGTGGTGGTGGTGGTTTTGTTATTATTGTTCTAGTTGTTATTGTTGTTGTTGCTATTGTTCTTGTCGCTGTCATTGTTGTTGCGGTTGATTTTGTTTGTGGTCGTTTTGTTATTATTGTTGATGTTGTTATTGCTCTTGCTCTTGTTCTTGTCCTTGTTTTTGTTGTTGTGGTGGTTTTGTTAATTTTGTTGTGATTGTTGTTCTTGTGGTGGTTTTGTTATTATTGTTGTTGTTATTATTGTTGTGGTGGTGGTGGTTTTGTTATTATTGTTGTTGTTATAATTGTTGTGGTTGTTGTTGTGGTGGTGGTTGTCGTCGTTTTGTTATTGTTAATATCATGTTTTGTTCTTGTTGTTGTTGCTATTATTGTTCCTGTTGTTGTTTTGTTGTTGTGATGGTGGTGGTGGTTTTGATATTGTTATTGTTGTTGTCATTTCTGTCCCATTTTGTACGTCACATTTACGGCCACAGAACCTAGGACTAGTGTCTTACATACTTAGCACTGATGATTGGATACATGTGTTAAATACATTTTTGGCTCTAGGGAGGTGAACTACGCGGAAGCAATTTTTCAGAAATTTATGCCTGTTTTTATGTATATTTTGGTGTCCTTAGGTATGATTAATCTAAGGAGATGCCTCTGGCGTTGACCACTCCATCCAATTTATCGCACAGGACTTTTAAAAAACACACCTGAATACAAATTTCAGCATACCTAAGGACACCAAAACATATATAAAAACAGGCATAAAATTGTTTCTCACCTCCCTAGAGCCAAAAATACATTTAATACATGTATCCAGTTATCAGTCCTAAGAAGAAGTATGTAAGACTTCATTGAACACATACAGGTGAATGGACCAGCAAGTCAGAAAATGATGGGAAGAAATGACAGAAAGCAAAGGAGGGAAGAAAGAAACAAAGAGAATGACAGAAGAAAAGAGGACATTTTTAGCACAGAATTTCCAGAAGGCGGGAAACACAGATACTATTTACGCTGAAAGAGCCCCCCCCCCTCCCCCCAGCATCCACATGGGGAAAAGGATACTGTGATCAGGGAAGACCACTAAAATGATACAGACACATTGTAGGCCAACATCATCAGCTGTAGCATTGCCCACTACAAAGTAAGCTAGCAACAGCAGTGCACGCACTACATGATCTCATCTGAACAGCGCTGAATCATCATCATCATCATCGTCATCATCATCATCATCATCATCATCATCATGTGCCCTGCGCCATGGCGTTGGCGATCATGGCCCTCCATACGAATCTAGAATCAGCACAGAACAGCTGCTATATAACCGAACACAGGCCCGCAGAAGCAGAACCCAACACCGCAGAACTTCTTCATTAAATCCCTCTTGGTCTGGAGGCTGGGCTGGATCTGGTTATGCGCGTTGTGGCGATGTCCCGAGATTTCTCGTCTCGCCATCTTGCCATTCGGTTTGTAAACAAGGTAACTGATGACTAGGTCTGAATGGGTCATGCGACGCATCAGCAGACCCCCCTTTGCTTAAAGAAATGACTGTCGATTGACGTCGGGAGCTTGGGAGGTGAGTGTCCCGAGAGTGGCGAGGTATTGGTGCTCTATAATTAATAATTATAATAATAATTTAATAATAATAATAATTACAATATTTATATAGCGCAAAATCTTGATAAAATCCCATCTGCAGCTTCGTGGTGTTTCTTGTTAACGTACACACCTCCAGGATGGGTCTTGTATCCCACAAGAAGACCCACACCAGGGATACAGGACCAGTATGCCTACCTATCAGTTAGATCCACTGGAGAGTCCATCATCCATTATCACAGACAGAGACTCCATATGCTTTCCATCCAAATCTGCCGGTAAGTATTTGTCAGACTCCTTGAGCCTACGCAAAACTGTATGCACTGCAAGGTCTCAAAATGGGGAGGGTAAAGGGGAAAAGGGGAGGTGGAAGGGACATATGAAACATTAAGCTGAAACGACTGGAGTATTATTAAGATGGGCAGCCAACAGAAAACAGTTTTAATATTGCGGGCTGGGATTGAACTCGACACATCAGATCTTGAGTCTACAGATCTATCAGAGCCAAGCAGTAAACTGTGACCTGGCTAAAGGTTGAACTCACGACCCTAGCGTCGTCACCACGGGACTCTATCCATGTGGGCTAACTGGGCAACTGAAAAAACAAACAAGCAATTACACAAAACATTACGACAATAAACAACAGCAAAAAAACGATCAAATACAAATACAACTTACATTACAGACAAATGATTTCATCATCATCATCATGTGCCCTGCTGCATGGCGTTTGGCAATCATGGCTTGCCATACTAATCTATCCCTTGTCGCTGCAAGTACATCGCCCACCCTCTCCGTCCTCAGCCACCCTGCAGGTCCGCCCAATATCTTCACGCTGGGTCTACCTGGTGTTCTCTTTCCCTCCAGCTTTCCTGTTGTGAACAGGTGCTCTACTTCCACTTTCCTCGTGAAATGTCCTATAAATGTTGTTTGTCTTTTCCTAACCTTCTTTATTAATGATCTTCTTTTGTCTGCCTCCATCAAGACTGTCTGGTTTGTTTTCTTTGCTGTCCATTGAACCGTCCCTACAGTACACACCTGTCTATGATTAGGAAAATATTGTCTTCACCAAGTTGATAGACAGCTGAGCATTTGGGCATTGACGGGGGTGGTGGTTCTGTCATGTGAGATGAGTTTATACAGAATAGCTAGTTGTGTTGTGATTCAGACCTTTGATTAATTATTTGTTAACTTTATATGTTTGTTCGTTTTTTATATGCATGTTCCTTTTTTGAAGGTAAGATACACATGTCATTTACATGTAACCAAGATTATCCCAGCAGAAGGCTGATAAAATACAGTATAAGATATAGACTAGGTAAACCATAGTCTAGGTAGGGCCTCAGGACCTGGTCAGCTCATGGGTTTATGTTTAACTGCCTGCTACGAGATAACCTCGTACCTATTTCCGGTGTTCTGTGCGCCTACATACGAGAGCATCTCGTACCTTTTTGGTCATCGGATTTTGACGGTCTACGAAGGGAGGGAACACTGATAATGATTCCTGGCCATTGTAGACACAGTAAAGACACAGTTATATCCCTTTGACTAGCCAAGCGACCACAGTAAATGGCTGAGCAGTAGACAGAACAGTGAATACTGAAAAAGTAGATTTTATCAAGTTTACATCTGGACTGTGGTACCCCCAGGTATGCATGGAGTACTGCACAGAAAAACATTTACTGGCTGTTATGTGAATTCCAGATGTTTGTCCTGTTCTTCAGTAAACAACTGCACCAATTTCCAGTGTTTTCTGTGGTTTTATGTGCCGTAAAGACTGTGTTTATGTTCCGAATTTGTCATTTTTTGTACAAAATGTACATTATATCCACCTCTATCAAAATGATTACCAACAAAATCAAGTTCTACTTACATCACATCATAGCCAGGGGTACAACCAAAAAACATGCAAAACATTTTAGAGATATCTCAATAAATGGCTGAATACTGGGCAGTTTAGTGAACCAACCATAAAATGCAGACATTTGCTCTGGCACACAGCAATGCAGAAAAGGCTATATACCGTGGCAGTGAAGGGGTTTTAATTAATTAAGACTTGTGCCATGATCACCATACATGTGGCACCTGTGACGTTAGTGCATATTGGAATTCGTTCCGAGCATGGAGACGTCATGTTGAGAAACTGAAACTGAAACACACATCAAATCTTTCCCAAGAGACATTGTATAAACTGTAGGACAGAATGATGACCGTAAACAAAACTGATATTATATTTTAGCTGTAGAGACGTACTGGGTGGCTGGTTCAATGTCCGTACGTTTATTACAGAGCAATGACCGACTACAGGTAACATTTTAGAGGGAGGGTGGGTAGGGGTGGGGTGGGGTAAAAGAATGATTTAGTATTTGCAGCCTTTTTAGAACCATTCAGCCTCTTCAGAATCATTCGGGCAAAGGCTTTGCCGGTGGTGCTGAGCAGTGATATGCTTCTGCAGTTATTACAATCAGCCCATCATCATCATCACCATCATCATCATCATCATCATCATCATGTGCCCTGCCACATGGCCTTGGCGACTAGAGCCCTCCACTCGAATCTATCCCCTGTCGCTGCAAGTACATCTCCCAACCCTCTCTGTCTTCAGCCACTCTGCAAGTCCGTCCAATATTTTCTCCCTGGGTCTAATTAGTGTTCTTTTCCTCTCCAGTTTTCCTGTCTTGACGAGATATTCTAATTCCCCTGTACTCATAAAATGTCCTATAAATGTTGCTGGTCTTTTCCTAATCTTCTTTATTAATGATCTTCTTATGTCTGTCTCCTTCAAGACTGTCTCGTTTGTTTTCTTTGCTGTCCAATCTATGTGTGTGTGTGTGTGTGTGTGTGTGTGTGTGTGTGTGTGTGTGTGTGTGTGTGTGTGTGTGTGTGTGTGTGTGTGTGTGTATGTGTGTGTGTGTGTGTGTGTGTGTGTGTTTGTGTGAGAGAGAGAGAGAGAGAGATAGAGACTGCCCGGATTGAGGCAGGCTGTAGCTGATCAGTGAGATGATCTCTGTCCAACCATTGGAGACACCTGTTGTGCCAGTACCTCATGCCAAATCCAGCTGGGATTTCAAACTTGTATCTTCTGCCTCCCCCGTGTTGTTCGTTCGTTCATTATTTCTTTTAACGTCCATTCACATGTGTGCTTTTAGACGGAAAAAGTAAATAATTAATAAATGAATAAATAGACAAGATAAGATAAAGAAGGGTCAATCCGGTGGAAGAATCTACGAAATCATAAAGGCATTTTATCATATTAGTTAATATCAAACAGTTTAACGGACAAGAGAAAAGCAGTCAAAGCATAAGATCGACCAGGCTTCACCAGTTTGCTCAGGGCTATGTGTGTGTGTGTGTGTGTGTGTGTGTGTGTGTGTGTGTGTGTGTGTGTGTGTGTGTGTGTGTGTGTGTGTATGTGTGTGTATGTATTGTGTGTGTGTGTGCGTGTGTGTATGTGTTTGTGTTTGTGTGTGTGTGTGTGTGTATGTATGTGTGTGTGTGTGCGTGCGTGTATGTGTTTGTGTTTGTGTTTGTGTGTGTATATGTATGTGTATGCTGTGTGTGGTGTGTGTGTGTGTGTGTGTGTGTGTGGTGTGTGTGTGTGTGTGTGTGTGTGTGTGTGACCCCCGTGTTGTTCATGCAGCTGTAGGCATCACCGAACAGATCTCTCCGAGCTCCAGGCCTGGGCGATGAGTTTGGCAATCCCGGGCTGTCCAGTCCTCAGGATCCCCCTCTTGGCCTCGCTGACGTCATCCAAGGGAATGCTACGCAGTACGTTTTGCTATCAGCTTGGCTGCGGGAGCTTCTAAAAAGTGACGTGATACGCCTTAGGTGGTTTCACCCTGGATTTGTGAATAGTGTACTCTCTAGTCTCCTCTTTTCCCAAAGATACCCTTAAGGCAGAAATAACAGCACCTATACGCTAGGGCCATAGAACGATTAGCACTTCAGTTGTATTTCACAGTACGAGAGAGAGCTTCCTCATATTGGACAAAATGACGATAGCTTGCTTAGAAATCCTTCATATGCAGAATATGTAGATGTATGGATGTTTACATACATACATACATACATACATACATACATACATACATTATACATACATACATACATACTTACATATATACATACGTATATACATACATACATACATACACACACATAAATATGTATGTATGTATGTGTCATCATCATCATCATCAGGTGCCCTGCCGCATGGCGTTGGCGACCATGGACTTCCAACCATCTCTATCTCTCGTTGCCCCCAGCATCTCCCCCACCATCCTCATCCCAGCCACTCTGAACTGGGCATGAAGGGGCAGAAGTTGACGGGACCTACCAAACAATGGCACCGTAAATAATGACTGGAACCATCAGATGGGTAGCAAACATGCCAACTGTTACGTTTTGGGATGGGTATTTGAACGAGACACAGAGAGAGAGAGAGAAAGGCAGACCAGACAGAGACAGACAGACAGAGAGGAAAATAAAGAGAGAGACAGACAGACAGACAGGGAGGAAAAGAGAGAGAGAGAGAGTGAGAGACAGACAAAGAGAATGAGAGGAGAGAGAGAGAGAGTGGAGAGAGAGAGAGGGAGTGAAAGGGAAGAAAGAGAGACAGACAGACAGAGAGGAAAAGAAAGAGAGCAACAGACAGACCGACAGACAAAGAGAAGGAAGGAGAGACAGAGAGGTAGAGAGAGAGAACAGACAGAGAGGGAGGGGGAGAGAGGTGTGAGAGAGAGAGGGACAGACAGACGGACAGAGAATGAGGATAAGAGAATGGAGAGAGAGATACAGACAGACAGACAGAAAGAATGGGAGGGAGAGACAGACTGACATACAGACAGACAGACAACAGGCAGACAGGCAGAGAGGTGGAGAGAGAGAACTGTCCTGCTGAGGGTGACCTGATCCTGCAAATCAGCATCCAGGTCGGACAAATGAGCCAATAGATCACATCATCATCATCGTCGTCGTCGTAGTCGTCGTCGTCATAATCATCATCGTTGTCGTCATTGTCATCACATTATCGTCGTCATCGTACAACATCAATTAGTGATGTTATTGTTGTTGTTGTTGTTGATGATGTTTTGTTATTGTATAATTACATCATTATCATCATCATCATCATCATCAGTGAAGTATAGCAGTATAGCAATGTAGTGCAGCAGCAGCAGCAGTAGTAGTAGTAGTGGTAGTAGATAAACGCAGCAGACCCTGCTCTTTCCGTAGTATCTGATCCACTTCTGGATAAGCGTGAATCTGTAAGACAGAAATACTGTAGAAATATGTACATTATGCTTGGTATTGTAGGAATCGAGTGTTTAAAAACTAGGCGAAATTATAAAAAAAAGTGTCCTGGAAAATATGACGAAGCATGCGAAAAAGAAGCTTAAGCTAAGCCCAAAAATCACACAATGACTTTTGAAGGGGACTGATAGGGATTCAAAGCCACAACCTTCCAGTCGTTGTCCGTTGCGTAACCACTACACCACGGCGACTCGTTTATTTGGTTATTTCAGTTTCATGTCTTTACTGCCTTCCATATATACATGTGTGTGTGTGTGTGTGTGTGTGTGTGTGTGTGTGTGTGTGTGTGTGTGTGTGTGTGTGTTTGTGTGTGTGTGTGCGTGTGTATATGTGTGTATATATATATATACATATATTAATATATACACACATGTATATATACATATATATATATCTGTATATATCTTTATGTATATATATGTATATACATATTATCTTTTGCACAAATACAGTGGAGTCTGTGGCCTTGTGGATAAAACAGTAGCAAGGGCGCGATAAACCAGGTTCGGTTCCCGAGCAGACAGAGATGTCCCTCTACTGGACCTTGACTGGTGGGCTGGGTGCTAGGCCTTCTGGATGAGACTAGTAACCAAGATCCCATGTGTAGCTGCACTTAGTAAGGTCAGGCATCCCATGGCAAGGAAACATTTGTCCCTGGTGAAGATCTGTAGTAAAGATCTACTATCATAGGTTAACGCTTTGACTCCTGCACTTGATCCTGTAGGAAGCTGGTGAATAAGGTGAGGGAATCAGAGGATTAAGGATTTTGTTGTTGTTTTTTGCAGTTGGTGAATAGCTTGCGGGAATCAAAGGATTTAAACTAAAACACGTATACTGGGAATAAAGTAACTTCATAAATAGATGAAAAAAACAAAAAGAGGGGATTAATTTAAGAGTGGCACCGCATTATGGCGACAGCGTTTTTCACTGAGAGAGTAGCCTGCTTTTAACGCAGTGCACCCAATCCAAGTTAGTGTCACTGGTTGGTTTACTAATGCAGTTAGTTGCAGGGACTTCTTTGGTGGGTGGCTTCTTGGCACTGGGACTCGAATGAATGAGAGGCATGAGATCAACGGCACTCAGGGGATGCGGAAGTTGGGATACGAAAATCAAAATTAAATTTTAAAAAATGGTCGCAGATTTAGGCAGACACAAGAATATCATTGATAAAGAAGATTAGGAAATGACAAGCAACATTTATTTATAGGACACTTTATGAGGAAAGTGGGAATTGGAGCACCTGCTCACAACAGGAAATCTGGAGGGAAAAAGAACACCAGGTAGACCCAGGGAGAAAACTATTGGATGGACTGGCAGGGTGGCTGAGGACAGAGAGGGTGGGAGATGTACTTGCAGTGACAGGGATAGATTCGTGTGCAGGGCCATGATCGCCAACGCCATGTGGCAGGGCACATGATGATGATGATGATGATGATGATGAGATGATGATATTAATAATGATGCAGATTCCAACCCAAAAGTGGAGGTGGGGATACATCCATTCACTCCGACTAAAACAATCGTCAACATCAGTATGTGGCATGTAATGACGAATGCTGAGTCAGAGAGATACACACAACTGAGCACTAAGAAAGTAATGTGACAACAGTGCATGCTCTCCTCAAGTGGGTGGCTCTACGACAATCTGACACAGAATAACCGTCTTACATACTCCTGATGTTCAAACCACAATAGTGCCACCAACTTGTGGTGATGTGTCAGAGAGCGGATGGAACAAACCTGGAGAGGTATTTGTCATGACAAATCTGGGAACCAGAAACACGCGAAATTAGAATAAGATCGCTTATCTAGGAGTGAGGTGGGGGTTGAGAGGATGAGGTTTGATAGGTCTGTACATTAGGACAATATAAACACAATCACATACAACTCGTAAACACCAACATGTTGACTATGATGCTGTATACTGAATCAGCCATCACTGAGTACAAGTGAAGTTATGTGGAGAAAGAAGAAGAAGAAATAGAAGAAGAAGGAAAAGAAGAAGAGGAGGAGGAGGAGAGAAGAGGAGGAGGAGGAGGAGAGAAGGAAAGAAAAAGTAAAAGAAGAAAAAGAAGAAGAAGAGCAACAACAACAACAACAATTAAAACAACAAACGCAGGGCTACACTTTATTTGGTTTCGTCTCTTTGCCGAACAATGACCAAAACGTTTCTCGGAATCGAGACCCCATGGCGTAATAGATAAAGAAGTTGAAGGTGGAGTTTATGAACGTGGTGATATCCACGATCCAGATGAAAGTCAAGTACAGATTATGATAGCGATGCCCAGCATTCAGTTCTTTGAAGAACAGAACGGTGAAGCGAAACAAACCATTGGGTGTGACACAGACAATGAACAGCAGGGAACAGCCGATTAACATTTTAGTCAGTGCCACCTCTCGATCAGACACAGACGAAGATTTTCCAGCCCGCCACGTCATCACCTGACGCAGTTTGACGATAGTAATTATCGTTGTCATTGTCACCACGCCAATCGAAAACGCGTGTATACCCACGCCAAACACGAAACTGTTTAGGTAATTAACCAACTCCGTATGGGTTCTGTAAAATTCACCGATAATGTCTCCGTTCATAGCCGTGCCCGAGACTGGATCGTATACGCAGCCGATACTGTATTTGAACACCACCACGAAGTACAGACCCAACACCACGATATAGATACAGACAATGATGACAGCCATCGTTCTTGTGCGGAACAAAGTCTGAAACTTAAGGGGACTAACGACGCAGATGCATCTCTCAAAGGCACAGATGGCGGACAGGATCTGGGAGACAAAACCGAAGCCGAAAAAAGTGATGAAATTGTAGTTGGTCATAAAAGTCGCTATGGGACCGTACTTCACGTTCGTATTGAATTTCAGAGGCAACTGTTCACCGCACAGAAAGATGGCCTGTGTCAAGTAGAGTGCATCAGCTAAAGACAGCGCGAATAAACACAGATTGATCCGCTGTTGAAGACCTTGTTTGTAAAACACCACCATGTTGATGACGTTTGCCGGCCCTCCAATCAGAAACAGGATAGGCACCATAATGCGAACAAAAATTCTGTAGGCCATGATCTGTACATCAGCACTGACGATGTTGTCTGGGTTGTCCCAAGGAACATACTGTGTCTGGTTAAAGTTGAGAACGGCACAACCCTGAGGGATGGCTGTGTTGGCCACTGTGATGGGTAAATGGCTGTATGGATGAAAGAGATGTGGCCTGGCTGTGATGGTGGACGTTAGGTCATCCAGACCTGACCTCGTCACGTTCTCACGTAACATCTCAATCTTTTATGGTGTCTTCAACTTTCTTCACCTTCTTAATCTTGATGTATACAGTTTCCTGTTGAATTATTAGCAAACTTCTTTGGTTATGCTCTTTATCTTGATATATGACCCAGGTGTGAAAATCAGGCTAAAGACACAGCCATCCAGTCATATATATGGGTTAAAATACTTGGATAAGGTTAAAATTAGGTCAACTGAGTTTTTCCATAGTTAAAGTTTTTAACATCTAATCTTCAAGTTCCTGAGGTTGTATCATATCTTATAACTGAAAGCACCCCAAACAGCAAAAGTGTATTTGGCTTACTTCCCTTGTCAGGAACGCTCTCACAAAATCCAAACGCGTCTAAAAGAAAAGACTGTAAAAGATAAATTATGTCTGTTTATTGCATGTCAATTCAAAAAGAGAAATTTTCAGACGAATTGATTACAAGTTCAACAGTTACAAAAATCAGCACGTAGCCTGGCTTTCCCAAGCTGGGTCATATACGTACGTCGCACAAATCACGACTTGCATATATACGACAGCAAAGGGTACCATGCTCTGTGTTTCAGACACAGACATCTTGTATAGGATGTCTGTGGTTTCAGCGGGTCAGGGTACTGACCTGGAAGCAGAAGCAGTAAATTGATAGCGCTGTGATTCCTGCTTCTTCAAAATGGTTCCAGTCTATAATTCTTTTCATGAAAAACGAACGTATGTATTGTTCAGTGTGAGTATTAATGATCTGAAAATGCTGGGTGGTATATCTGTGTTTGAGGGTATGGAGATTCTCTCCATCTGCTGCCTTTCAAAATGATAATGATGATTTACCAAATGAAAGAAATCTTACATGTCACAGTGTATGTACAGAAGAAACAATGTTAAATGGTTCAGAAATCTTCATCAAGCATGTTTATTCATACATATATTTTATGGCTTTCCAGGCTTCTATGGACAGATGAAGCAAGGAATCTGTGACCAATACAGACCACTAATTGGTTAATGAATAAAAAATGTATAAATGAATGACCGAATAAATAAATTAACAGATAGATCAATAAATAATAAATAGATAGATAAGTAAATAAATAAATCAATAGATAATGTTAATGATAATGCAATTAGCAACAAAAAGCTGACGAAATTGTTCAGTGGTACAGATGGGTAATTCTCTCCCTTGATGATGCTATAATCATATTCAGGGCTACCGGCCATGAAGATGTATCAGTCTTCTGTCCTCTTTCTCCGATACATCACTGTGCCCGGAAGAACCTGATGTTCTTGAAGCGAAGACAACTCTTGTATCACACAGAACACTCAATGTCAAAATTCCCGCTTACTTTAAAACAGTCAGTTTTACCAGCCGGCATTTGTGAGCTAAACTCTCATTTCTTTCCAAAGGCCAGTCAACTAGAAGTTTATTGAGACTGTTATTACCATAACTTGTCTTCTCCATACAGAAAAACGTGTGGATGCAGTGACTCATACAGATCTATAATGCGAGGCTGGACAGCCTGCCGACAGCTTATTCAACACCTGGAGCGGTTCTGACAAAGATCACCTGTCTCACCTGTCAGCGGCACTGGGTTCAGTGTTGGCCACCGCACACCTAGACACCACCATCCCCCTCCAGGCCACTCTGTCTTGACTTTTGTGTGCAATTTCGTGAATATTTAGGCCATTGATGTTGGTTAGGTTCTTGATGTGTGAGATTGGAGGTCTGCCTTTCTTCCTTTTTGCCACTGTTTTTTTCCTCGAAAGATAGTTGCCATGAGGTCCGTATTCTTGTTGCGCGACACATGGCCAATGTATTTTGGTCTTCTCTTGTTGATATCTGCTAGTAGTTTTCTGGTGATATCAAGTTCTTCCAGGACACTTTCATTAGTTCTTCTGTCCAGTTGACACGTAGTAGTCTCGATAAAACCACATCTCTGCTGCCTCAATTCTTCTGC
>JAPXFY010001239.1:12500-15000 GCA_030674185.1 Monoplex corrugatus | reverse complement strand
TTTTTTATACTATTTTTCAAATGTGTTTATTTGCTTCCATACTTTGTTTGTATCTTTGGGGTTTACAACTTCTGTATTGCAGAATTTTTCCTAATACATTTTCTTTGCTTGCTCTATAATTTTGTTACTTTCCATACTGACCTCTTCATTTCTCTAAGGGAATTTGGCTGTTGGAAGGTGTCGAAATTGGAAATTTCATTATCTTTAACAAAATGTTTTAATTTTTTTGTTTTTTCACTTTGTATTTTTTTAATTCTCGCTTTTTCTCCTGGACTGCCTTATCATAGTCTGCTGTCCACCAGATATTACCTAAATGTTTACTTCCCTTTGTGCCTGTCATGTTGAGTGTTGGTATACTTTCATTAGCTGCACTTAAAACAGAATCAACAAAAGAAGCATGAATATGGTTGTCAAGCTCGCCAAGGCTTGAACTAGAGGGGAAAGACAGAGAAACAGACTTATCAACTCTAACACACTCTCTTTTTTCACTAAATAAGAAAATACTTGAACAAAGTACAGTCACACAAATTTTATTACAGACAAACTAGACAACGTGACGCATCATTCACTCAAATCACATATACAAATACAACATAATAAGAGTGGCACTCACACAAAACATATTCGTCCTTTTCACATCTTCAAACAATAGAATTCACTTCGCTTTTCTGCCAAACGTGGCACCTCAAAACCAACACATTTGAAATCTTCAAACAACAGAATTCACTTAAAAGTATTTTGCCATACGTGGCACCTCAAACCAACACATTTAAAATTTTCAACGACAGAATTCACTATAGAAACATAGCCAACTCACACACTCACACAACGTTTCAGTTCACACAAAAATTTTGGGTCCGAAGGATGTTCCGGTACTAGGGTTACCAGTCACAAGAGTCACTGAAGCATAGTGGAATCCTGAGGGCGGCGCCAACGAACGAACCGAGTAGAACGGCTGGGCCGTAGGCTCGTGGCTGAGAAGTACCGTCGACCTTGCCGGAAGATGCAGTCGTAGATACCCCTCTGGTCGCACCTGCCTCGGCGCTCGTAACGTTTCCGGCGCAAGGGCTCGTACTCCTCGTCGTAGGACCAGATCCACAATGGACAGCAACGACGACTGGCTCAGGACACAGTGATCTTCTCCCTTCACTCTGGCGAAACACTGATTACGACCTCCTTTCTGACCCCAGATAAACAACCAGCAACGGAACTCGTTGCCTAAAAGAAACAACGGCGAACGACTGCCAACACTAACCCAAACACTAAACTTCATATCAACAGCAGCAAGCAAAGAGTAAATGACTATTCCCTGCTGGATACATGTTTGACAACAACAGCTATACCCTACCTTCTCTCACAACAACGTTGACAAAATGGACGCGTCTGACAAAACCTCCCGCCGCACATCGATCATAGCAGAGAAACAACAGGCGTCACACATAGACCCCCACACTTATACAACTACACGGACGAACAACGAAATGACTGACTCTTAAACCGTCCACATACCGTCTGTAGCGGAAGAAATTACAGGCGTCGAGTCGCTCCCAGTTTCACGCTGAGGATACATAGACCTCCACAAAACTCCACACCACTACACAGACCAACAAAACAACGATGCCTCTACCCACACCAGCTAACATTTCAGACCAAGAACTGACCCTACTCGCCCATTCTGCGAACCGTCTGTCACCAGAGAATGGCCCCACATCAACTAACATTCTGACCAGGAACTGGCCCTACTCGCCCATTCTGTGAACCGTCTGTCGCCAGAGAAGGCCCCACATCAACTAACATTATGACCAGAACTGGCCCTACTCGCCCATTCTGCGAACCGTCTGTCGCCAGAGAAGGCCCCACACCAACTAACATTTCTTTTGCTCTACCCCCAACACAACAAGTTCCCAGAATACTGTTCACAGAATTCACACCGAGAAACACAAAATTCCACATACACACAAGACCCACGTAAAGCATATCTTAAGCCACAGCACAAGCTAACGGAGCTGTTCACAATCCCTGTGCCAAACTACACACAAATTCACACACACAAACCACAACAAACCTCAGCTGGACAGGTGAGTTTTGACCCAGTTGGCCAAGATTCCACACACACTGACCAACAAACACTCCTATCCCAAAACGAGAAAGAAAGAAAAAAAAAGAAAAGGGGGGGGGGGGAATAATAGATGAACAAAACTGTCGTGACAATGGTCAATATTTTCATCAGAGCAAAATGCTATTTCTGATCTATTTAATGATATGCAAATAATGACCAATCTGCTTTTTATACTTGAATTTTGAAACAAAATCTCGCTCAGAATTTTCTGTTTTCACGTCTTCATTGATAGTAATTTTTATTGGGAAATGATCATTCCCTAGCGTCATCGTAAGGTGACCAATACAAGACAGGACATTTTTGGAGAGGCAAATGTGAGATCGATGGCAATCGGGCGATGAGAGGACGCATCATGTATTCGGGTAAATCAATCATCATTTA
>JAPXFY010001239.1:5000-7500 GCA_030674185.1 Monoplex corrugatus | reverse complement strand
GCACAAAAATGCGAACAAAAATTCTGTTGGCCGTGATCTGTACTTCCGCACTGACGATGTTGTCTGGGTTGTCCCAAGGAATATACTGTGTCTGGTTAAAGTTGAGAACAGCACAACCCTGAGGGATGGCTGTGTCAGCCACTGTGATGGGTAAATGGCTGTATGGATGAAAGAGATGCGGCCTGGCTGTGATGGTAGACGTTAGGTCATCCAGACCTGACCTCATCACATTCTCTCGTAACATCTCACTCCTTTATGATGTCTTCAACTCTCTTCACCTTTTTGATTTTGCTGTGTACAGTTTCCTGTTGAATTATCAGCAAACGTCTTTGGTTATGCTCTTTATCTTGATATATGACCCAGGATGTGAAAATCAGGCTAAAGACACAGCCATCCAGTCATAGATATGGGTTAAACTACTTGGATAAGTTTAAAATTAGGTCAACAGAGTTTTTCCATAGTTTAAGTCTTTAACATCTAATCTTCAAGTTCCCGAAGTTGTATCATATCTTATAACTGAAAGCACCCCAAACAGCAATTCCTTTTTTTTTCTTCAAAACTTGATGAGTGTATTTGGCTACGTCCCTTTTCAGAAACACTTTTACAAAATCCAAACGCGTCTATAAAAAAGACTGTAAAAAATAAATTACGTCTGTTTATTGCATGTCAATTCATAAACTGAAATTTCCAGACGAATTAACTAAAAATTCAACAACAACGAAAGTCAGTAGGCCTACTTAGCCCGGCTTTCCCAAGCTGGGTCATGTATGTACGTCGCACGAATCACGATTTGCATACATTGGACAGCAAAGAGTACCACGCTCGATGTTTCAGCCACAGACATCTCATATAGGATGTCTGGGGTTTCAGCAGGTCAGGGTACCGACCTGCTTCAAAATGGCTCCAATCTATAATTCTTTTCATGAAAAAATAAATGTCTGTATCGTTCAGTGTGGGTATTAATGATCTGAAAAATGCTGAATGGTATGTGTGTGTGTTTGAGGGCATGGAGAATCTCTCCTTCTGCTACCTTTCAAAATGATGATGATGATTTAGCGAATAAAACAGTCTTACAGGTCATGGTGTATGTACAGAAGAAACACTGTTAAATGGTTCGGGAATCATTATTGAGCATGTGTATTCATACATATGTTTTATGACTTCCCGGGTTTCTACAGACAGATGAAGCAAGGAATCTTGCACCAGTACATGTAGAGACCACTGATTAATTAATTTTTTAATAAAAAATGAATAAATGAATGACTAAATAAATAAATTAATAGCTAACTAAACAAATAGATAGATAAATGGATATATATAGATAAATAAATCAATCAATAAATAAATAAATATAGATAATAAATAATGTCAAATGGTAGATGTGATGCTTCTAGTGTGTTGGCTAGTGACTGCGTGCTTGTCACCTCTCACTTTCAGCCTGCGCCACTAGCTTGCATCCATGCAAAAAGCAGAACAGAATACGTAAGTCTCTCTCTGTCAGTACATAGCCTCTCCATCAACAAGCCCTACGTTACGACTCCTCGTGGCGATATGTAATAACTGAGCACCTCACGGACTCAGGCTAAATCTCAAGGGACTCAGAGGAGGTATGGCCACCAGACGTGCGGCACACAGGCCCACCGGCGTGTGGATAAGCCCTAGTGCCCATGAACCAGACCCCCAGCTATGGGTAAATAGCTCCCCTGCCTTGTGGACATCTTGAGAGAGAATAAGGCTAAGGGAGTAAACCCTAAAAAAATCACCCTACTGCCTTGCAGGTTGTCGTGTGAACGAGAAAGGATAGTGAGAGACCGTAAACAAACCAATGGAAGGCAACAGGAAACCACCATCATACGTTCCCAACACTTCATGGCCAGACAATCAATAAAAGTAAGTGTAACGATGTAAATAGGGGTTCCTATATCGTCCGGTAGGGATGGTCATGCTGCGCAGGTGATGCCAGACTGTCAGAGAGCTACTGCATCCAACCTCAACCACAGGAAGAATACCAATATCTCAACATGGACCATAAGAACATTTTTGCAAAAAGGTAAATTAGACAATATCAAAATGGAAATGGAAAGGCTAAACATTAGTGTTTTAGGACGAAGGGAAGTGAGATGGTAGGGGGCAGGCATGATAATATCTGGAGAACATACAGTGATATATTCTGGTGGAAACTCACATGAAAGAGGAGTAGGCATCATAGTGGACAGGGACAAATAAAAAGCAGTTAGGGGTACTAGTCTGTGTCTGACAGAGTTTTGCTGGTTAAATTGAGTGGCAGGCCATTTGATATTAACATCATTCAGGTGTATGCACCAACATCCGTAAGTACTCAGGAAGACATCGACAACTTCTACGAGGTATTAGAAATGGCCAAGGCCCAATATAAATCACAAGAATTTACAATAATAATGGGAGATTTTAATGCTAAAGTGGGAAAAGATAGGGTGGAGGATATAGTTGGACCTCATGGTCTTGGTACGCAAAATGAAAG
>JAPXFY010000124.1:77500-82500 GCA_030674185.1 Monoplex corrugatus | reverse complement strand
AAAGACAAACTATTAAACAGACGGGGAGAGTACACTAAAGACCTTTTTGACGACGACAGAAGGGAGGAACATTACTAAAAAGAACGTTGAAGGACCACCAATATTGAAAGATGAAGTCAGAGCAGAGATGAAAAGGATGAAACAGCGGAAAAAACCCAGAACTAGACAATATTGCTATAGAAATGACTGAGACTCTAGAAAACTGATCAGAAAACAGACAGATAAAGAAACGTATCGATAGATCGGTAACACTCAGACACGCACATAGATAGAAAAACAGATGGGCAGACCAACACACAGACATTTACACACACCTGAAGCAAGGCACTGGCTTGGTCTTTTCATGCCCTCAGGCAATGATCTCTCTGTCCAGCCTAGTCATGGAAAGTCGCCAGGAAAAGCGCATCGGGCTCCTTCCATTGATTCTAGACAGGTACATGGTTCTGTATTGATTCTCTCTCTCTCTCTCTCTCTCTCTCTCTCTCTCTCTCTCTCTCTCTCTCTCTCTCTCTCTCTCTCTCTCGGTTACAAAAAGTTCACAGACAAAGCCATACATGTTACATTAAGTTTTGTTTTCTTTCTCTCCGTCTCTGTTTGCCTGTCTCTCTGTCTGTCCGTCTGTCCGTCTGTCCGTCTGTCTGTCTGTCTGTCCGTCTGGAGGTCTGTCTGTTTGTCCTCTCTCTCTCTCTTCTCTCTCTCTCTCTTCTCCTCTCTCTCTCTCTCTCTCTCTCTGTATGGAGCACAGAATTCTAATCAGGCATCAACAACCGGATCAGACGGACAGCTTGTCTGCAGACTGCTGACGCCAGAATGTTTTCACATACTGGTTGTATGTGAGTTTACAGGAACGAGGAACGTCCATAAATGTTTCTTCAATATTGTAGAATAAATTTATAATAAATACGACCGCAAGAAGGAAAGTTAGTCAGGAAGAAATATTAGTTCATGTACTGCGGAAAAACTTGGCAATAGTTATTACTGTGTTTAGAACAGTTATCTAACAAAGAGGTGTATTTTGTCTTCAAATTCAGTCTGGATACTCATGAAAGTTACGCATGATATGGACCCAAAATGCTCCAACGTTTTATAGCCCATATGCGTTTCTTGTCACAAACTTGCCTGCATTTGTATATAAGCAAGGCTTGGTTATGTAGGACCTTTCATTTCTCGGTTTTTCACAGAAGACAGGGAGAAGATTCAACGATGAGATCGAAACTAGAATCCAGAGCATAAACAGCATCAGCTATCAACTTACCTTGCACAAGTTACACCCCCACTTTTGATATACATATATATATTATATATATATATATATATATATATGTCCTTAAAGGGAGCACAAAAACACACATAAACACACACACCTTGCAAACGAGGTGGAGATAGTCCCATCTCTCTTTCTTTCCCTTTCTCTGTCACACACACACATACTATATACATATATATATGTGTGTGTGTGTGTATATATATATACTATGTAATACATTCATATCAAGCCATTTCTGTGAAAAGGGGACCAAACTCCGACTTCAGTGCAACTATTATTCCCTCAAATAACTACAGAAATATCAATGCCTGGAAATCTGTCACTCACATACTATGCGTGTGGTTTGGAGTAAAGAAATCTAAACTTCCAAAGGACAGACATACACACACATCAATGTCAATATATCAACAGCCGACCTCATCAGCTCCATATCTATCCCCACTCTAACAGACAGTGTCAACAGATCTGGGCAGGATGACACAGCCGATCTTATATGCTAGGTTTTCTTTGGGCCTAAGCAAACTTAGAAAGCACTATTTTTACGCATGTACACTCAAACGATGGAACATGCTCAAAAGACATAAAGATGAGAATTGGAATGGCCAAGAACAGTATGGTTCAATTGAACAATATTTGGAAAGACCACAGCATAACAGCAGACCTTAAGATAAAACTCTTAAAATGTCTTGTCTGGCCAGTGATGTTATACGGCTGCGAGGCATGGACAATGAAGAAAGAGGATGAAAGACGAGTGGAAGCAGCAGAGCTGTGGTTTTACCGAAGACTGCTGAGGGTCAAATGGACGGATAGGCGCTCAAATGAAAGCATACTGAATGAGTTGGGTACTACACGCAAGCTTCTAGTACTCATACAACGGAGGAAACTGAAATATGTTGGACACGCAATCCGTAATGAGAGAACAGACTTGATGTCCACTGTCCTCCAAGGTAAAGTGGAAGGAAAGAGAAACAGAGGACGGCCACCTGCATCACTTGCTAGAAACATCACAAACATCAGTGGCAAGAAACTCCAGGAGGTGGTCAGACTTAGCCAAGATCGAGAGTGCTGGAGGCAACTTGTGAGGACATCATGTGCAGCGGCCAACACTGTTCCCGGTGACGCCGACAGGTGAGACAGGTGAGACACTCAAAAGGTAAGCAAGTCTACGCTAACCGATTTCCTCCCTTTAAGGACATTTTTACAGATTAGCATACTTAGAGCGCCCTAAAGATTCTGGGCACCATTGCATCTTTGAAACGTAGCCAGAGTACGGTGCCACCTTTTCAATCTTTTTCTCCTGTATAGATTTATTTACCTGTGAACGTGCATTTTTTTACTGAATTTTGCCAGTTAATAACATTTCGCGATGCTGTGCGATATTTTACGTGCGCTAAATGCGTGCCGCATTCGGAAGCTTGGTTTACCGTCTTGTCCGTAAGACTCACACCCAAATGACCACTCAGGGCTATTGTGTATGTGAGTGTGCCCGTGAGTATATTGCGTGTGTCTGTTTTTGTTTTTGTGTGTGTGTGTGTGTGTGTGTGTGTGTGGTGTGTGTGTGTGTGTGTGTGTGTGTGTGTGTGTGTGTGTGTGTGTGTGTGTGTGTGTGTGTGTGAGTGTGAGTGTGTGTGTGCATGTGTGTGTGTGTGTGCATGTGTGTGTGTGTGTGTGTGTGTGTGTGTGTGTGTGTGTGTGTGTGTGCATGTGTGTGTGTGTGTGTGTGTGCATGTGTGTGTGTGCATGTGTGTGTGCGTGAAAGACTGTATTCATTTTCATTTTTTATACATACACATACATACATACATACATTCATATATATATATGTGTGTGTGTGTGTGTGTGTGTGTGTGTGTGTGTGTGTGTGTGTGTGTGTGTGTGTGTGTGTGTGTGTGTGTTTATAGTATATTAATGTAATGGGAGTGATGCGGCGGTTGCCATGTCATTTTTTATGTAAAGTGCAAGAGTATTCTTTGACATGACTGTTTGCAAAATGCAAATAGAATAATTATCGCTATTATTATTATCATCATCATTGGTATTGCTAGTACTATTATCACTATCATTGCTGTTATTATTGGTTCGATTGTTATCGTTATTGTTGTTATTGCTGTTATTGTTATTTTTGTTTTTATTGTTGTTAGTGGTGGTGGTAGTGGCGTTATTGCTGTTTTAGTTACTGTTATTATTACTATCAATATTTCATGTTCCTGTCTGACCGGGAAAGGAACTCGGATTTCTCCTAACCAAGGTCGGTGCTTTACCCATCATCATCATCATCATCATCATCATCATCATCATCATCATCATCATCAGGTGCCCTGCCGCATGGCGTTGGCGACCATGGACTTCCAACCATCTCTATCTCTCGTTGCCCCCAGCATGTCCCCAACCCTCCTCATCCCCAGCCACTCTGCAAGTCCGTCCAGCATTCTCTCCCTGGGTCTACCTGGTGCTCTTTTTCCCTCCAGCTTTCCCGTTGTGACCAGGTGCTCCAAATCCCCCTTCCTCATAAAATGGCCTATAAATGTTGCTTGTCTTTTCCTAATCTTCCTTATGAGTGATCTACCTGTGTCGCTTTACCCAGTTGGCCAAAAACTCCATTTTTCACAGCAACAAAATCTGTCTGGTCACACAAAACTGTCGTTTCACTAGACTATTTGGTTGATCAACCGATGTTTTACGTTGACATCTCACCTCAGAAAATACGACTGATGGGCTTTACTACTTTAGAAGAGTGGGGGAGAGGGAGAGGGAAGGGGGAGGGAGTTTATTTGACAGCACAACACCAGAACGGCAGCATAATAAGATCAGCAAGGAGGCCAGTTTCGACGCAACGTAGACCGCCCCTAATCTACCACCAGTGCAAGATCTGGACCCTGAACATAGTCCCTGATGCACCTGAATTATTAATTGTAATTGTTCCCCTTCTTACATTCAAATTCCCACTACCCCTTCCCATCCCCATCCCCACCCCCACCCTTTTTTTTTCTGTGTGTGTGTGTGTGTGTGTGTGTGTGTGTGTGTGTGTGTGTGTGTGTGTGTGTGTGTGTGTGTGTGTGTGTGTGTGAGTGTGTGTGTGTGTGTGTGTGTGTGTGTGTGTGTGTGTGTGTGTGTGTGTGTGTGTGTGTGTGTGTGTGTGTGTGTCTAATATCACTATTGTGAACAGACATTAAATAAAGATTCCATTCCATTCCTGATGCACCTGAAGCACAACATCATTACCTGTGGGAGTCCCTGAAGCACAAAATTATTAACTGTGGGAGTCCCTGAAGCACAAAATTAGTACCTGAAAGAGTCCTGAACCTGTGAAATGCGTTTTTGAGAGGAGCTGTCAACAAGACCAGACATCACGTGATCAGAAACACCGAGATCAAAGAAATGATGGCGACAACACCAGCCCACCGTCATATTCATCAGCAGAGATTGAGGTGATTTTGTCATCTGACCAAAATGTGAACACAACCAGCTCGCACAACAAGCATATGAAAAACAATGTCTGGAGTTAAAGCGAGAGGCAGACAAAGGAAGATCTGAACAGACGGTGGAAGGAAACAATGGCGTCATACGACATTTCACATTTTCAAGCATTCCCATTCACTACTGAAGTTAGTTCTTTCTCCGCACTGATATATAAAAGAAAAGAAATACTTGACGACATAAATGTTTGGAGTTTGGATGTTTTTCGAGTTTGTATGCTCTATGCAAAATATACCAGCAATTATGCGGTAAACTC
>JAPXFY010000124.1:57500-70000 GCA_030674185.1 Monoplex corrugatus | reverse complement strand
ACATGATTAAGCTCAACTCCTCTGACCAAGCTCCTTGAGAAGGGGATGAAAAACGAATCGGACCCGTGTGCCTTTCTGGCCTGTGCACACTGCAAATCCCACGGCAGTTGAAAATCGTGAGCAGCAGGCATTCGCCCACTTGCCTTGGCAAAAAAAATATATTCGAGAGATAGGTTCATTTCCCAGGTCCCTTCCTTTCTGCCTTTTCTGAAGTCTTAAAATTTAAAAAAAAACGAGAAAGAAAAGGAAAAAAAAGAGAGACTATGCGTGTGTGGACAGAGAAGTTGACAACTTGGGTCAAGGCTTATTCATCGAACAGGCTTAAATGTACCCTAACTCAGCATCTTGTGTGTGTGTGTGTGTGTGTGTGTGTGTGTGTGTGTGTGTGTGTGTGTGTGTGTGTGTGTGTGATTGTGTGTGTGTGTGTGTGTGCGTGCGCGCGGGCGTGTGTGTGTGTGTTTTGTATGAGACAGAGGAAGAAAGACGGCTAGGGTCATGGGTCACACGCGTACACCCTTCCTGTCTTCCCCACCCAAATGTGTGTGTGCTTTGTGCCCTGGAAATTTGGTTAATGTTGGTGATTGCTTTGCTGAATGATGGGAGTGCACGCATTGGTTTGATTCTTGAACCAAGAGTTGGCGCCTTATAAATATCATCATCATCATCATTTATCATCATCATTTATCATCATCATTATTATTATTATTATTATTATTATGTTGTTGTTGTTGTTGTTGTTATCATTATTATTATGTCACCGGCATGAACTGGAGAGGAAAAACTGGGACACATTCATGGCCTGAAGTGGCCTGACTCTGTAGACAACGAACAAAAGACGGATATTGTGAGTTCTTTCAGGTCCAACCGTAATCCAAATCAAAACTTGAACGCGCCTGTGTGTCTGCATGTGTGCGTGAGTCTACGTACTTGTGCGCACGTGTGTTTGCGTGTGGGTGTACGTGTGTGTGTGTGTGTGCGTGTGTGTGTGTGTGCGTGCGTGTGTGTATGTGCGTGCTTGTGAGCGTGCGTGTGTGTTTGTGTTTGCGAGGGTGTGTGTACGTGTATGTGTGTAGGTATGGATGTCTATATGCATGTGTGAGTCTGTGAATGTGTGCATGCATGTGCGCGTCTGTGTGTTTGTGTGTGTGTGTGTTTTTGTGTGTATGTGTGTGTGTGTTTGTGTCTGTCTGTCTGTGTATCTATGTGGTGTATGTGTGTGTCTGTATGTGCTTGTATGAGTGCATGTATGTATGTGCTTGTGTGTGTGTGCCTGTATGTGTGTATGTGTGCGTGTGCGTGTGTATGTGTGTGCGTGCGTGTGCCCTTGTGCGTGTCTGTGTGTCTTTGTGTGCGTGCATGCGTAATTGTGTATTTGTGTGCTCACGTGTACGTGTGTATGTACATATGTATATATGCGCGCGTGTGTGTATGCGTGTATGTGTGCGTGCGTATGTGCGTGCGTATATACGTATGCATGTATACATATGTTTTGATTGTTTATGCGTATGGCTTGCGTGAGTCCGTGTGCGTGTGTGTGTGTGTGTGTGTGTGTGTGTGTGTGTGCTGACATCAGTATCAGTGTTGCCTATGATAACAAACCAGGTGTCGATCTGCAAATAAATGTATCATATTTTTGTCAGACAGCAAACAAACTCAATCGAAAGGATTTTCTTGTTCTTAGTGTCTTGATCTAACCTGAGTTAAGTTTGAAATAGTATTCTGAACATCAAACCCCACTCAATCCTCAAAACAGCTTGAAAAGTAAAGGGAAAGAACCCCACCCCAACTCCAGTACAGTTTGCATTCGGGAAGGGAAGAAACTGCTGCAGCTGGAGTTAAGGAAACTATATAATTGTGTCCCCTGTACTCAGCATGTCAAACTACACACGCGCGCGCGCGCGCGCGAGCACGCATACTCAAACACACACCACACACACACACACACACACACACACACACACACACACACACACACACACACACACACACACACACACACACACACACACACACACACACACACACATACACACATTGCAGAAAACAAGACTTTTGAACATGAATACGTAAAATTGTATACACACAAATTATTGAAATGCAAACAGAACATAAAGTGAATATCAAGTATGCAGGTTAAAGATCCCGCAAGTCATGCCAATGGCCGGCTTATTTCCAACATGAAAATACCTGGCATGCAAGGCCCACCGAAGACACAGTATGCAAACTGTGCAGCAACATTCTGCCTGAACAATATGCGCAAAACCCGAAAAAAAAATCGAAACGCTGAAAACAAATGGGCGAATGTGTGTACATGAGTGCGCTTATGTCCGTGCTTATGTCTGTTGATAAGAGAGAGAAGATGAAAGAGAAAAAGAGGGGGGGGGGGGGAACAGACAGACAGACAGACAGAAACAGACAGACAGACAGAAAACAAACACAAAGAAGAAAGAAGATAGAGAAAGAGAGACAGACAGACAGATAGAAAAACACAGACAAGGAGACACAGAAAGACAGAGAGAGACACAGATAGACAGACAACCAGACAGACAGACAGACAGACAGAAAACAAACACAAAGAAGAAAGAGAAAGAGAGACAGATAGAAAAACACAGGCAGGGAGACACAGAAAGACAGACAGAGAGAGACAGACAGACAGATAGATAGAAAAACACAGGCAGAGAGACAGAGACAGACAGACAGATAGAAAAACACAGGCAGGGAGACACAGAAAGACAGACAGAGACAGACAAACAAAGACAGACAGACAAAGACAGACAGACAGAAAAACACAGGCAGGATGAAAGACAAACAAAGACAGACAGACAAAGAGAGACAAAGACAGACAGACAAAGACAGATAGACAGACAGACAAAGACAGACAGACAAAGACAGACAGAGAAAGACAGACAGACAGTGAAAGACAGACAGACACAGACAGACAGACAGACAAAGACAGACAGACAAGACAAAGACAGACAGACAAAGACAGACAGACAGACAGAGAGAGAAGAGAAAACTTACTGGCTTCCTTACGAGTGGTGACGAGGTACTGTTCCACACACAGAGAGACGACAGACCCGATGACCGCCAGACCCACAAACATGCCTTCAAAGGCGTACGCTTGGCACAGCTTGTCTCCATACAGCCACCTGGCCAACAGGTCAAAACACTCACCATTCACATGTGAACCCCCACAGACTTGTAAAATTGTAGTTCTATCTGTATTACGTGTATGGTTTGACGCTGTTAATTTACATTTGTGTATGCGTGTAACTGCGTGAAATTCTGATGAAAATGAAAATGTGTGTGTGTGTGAGTGTGTGTGTGTGTGTGTGTGTGTGTGTGTGTGTGTGTGTGTGTGTGTGTGTGTCTGTGTGTGTCTGTGTGTGTCTGTGTGTGTCTGTGTGTGTGTGTGTGTGTGTGTGTGTGTGCGAGAGAGAGAGAGAGAGACAGAAAGACTGAAACACAAAACATAGACAGACAAAAACAAAGAGGCAGATAGAGACAGAAATAGAGAGAATTATAAACACATTTGAAAAAGAACAAAAGAAATAGAATTAAAAACAGATCTGAAAAAGAAAAAAGAAAATGTATATATATATATATATATATAGTAGTAGTAGTAGTAGCAGTAGGCCTCCTTCGGTCATGACTGACCATGGACAAAGTACATCCGTTCTAATGTCTAGATGGGCTGTCTGCTTGGTCCAAGCAGCGTCGCCTGTGACTGTACAGACCAATGCGAGAGAGGCAGTCTCTGTCGCAGCGGTCGCATGTGTATGCTGATGCTGGTCTGTTGGCTGTCATCCCTTTTCTGCGAACTCGCTTTTCTGCTACAGCAGCTGACAGTTTGTCCTCACCAATCCGCAGCTGTTTCTTGAGAGTAGTTCTCCAGCTGTTGCGGTCGTTTGCGAGGTCCTCCCAGGACTCAGTGTTGATCTCAAGCGCCTTCATGTCACGCTTGCAAACGTCTTTGTATCTCAGCTGTGGGCGGCCAATGTTTCTCTGCCCTGTGGCAAGCTCACCATAAAGGATGTCTTTTGGGATGCGACCATCTTCCATGCGGCGAACATGGCCCAACCAGCGCAGCCGACGCTATATATATATATATATATATATATATATATATATATATATATATATATATACACATATATATGTATTATATATATATATATATATTGAGAGAGAGAGAGAGAGAGACAGACAGACAGACAGACAAACAGAGGGAGAGACAGAAAGAGACAGAGATAGAGAGACGGAGAGAGAGATGGAGAGAGAGAGAGAGATGGGGAGAGAGAGAGGAAGAAGAGAGAGAGATCAATGCTTCTGTATGTATCATCTTTGTGTCTTACAAGTAAACTTTATCTTGTATGTTCTATTGCTTCTCTGAAGAACTCGCCAAGTTTGCCCGGAGGTATTTCGGTGGAATATTGTATGGATAATTGTTGAACACATCATCTGGTCAAATAAAAATAGCACACATATACATACATACATATGTAGATATATACATACGCTAAACATGAACAAATCTTATAAGCAATGAATCTTTAGTGTCAGAAACATGTGCATCAAAGCAAAGAGCAACAACATTTGCAGCTAATTTCAATTGTCATTTGCAAGTGTTGGCTGTATCGATTCGATCTTGCCTAGCTGTCTGTTGCTGCCGTTTGCTATTGTTGCTGTAGTGGTGAGTTTTGTCTTTTGTTTGATTGTTTGAGGGGTTAGGGTTTTTGTTTATTTGTCTGTTTGTTTGTTTGTTTGTTTGTTGTTTGTTTGTTTGTTTGTTTGTTTTTGTGTGTGTTTTTGTTGGTTAGTGTGTGTGTGTGTGTGTGTGTGTATGTGTGTGTGTATGTGTATGTGTATGTGTGTGTATGTGTGGTGTGTGTGTGTGTGTGTGTATGTGTGTGTGTGTGTGTGTGTGTGTATGTGTGTGTGTGTATGTGTGTGTATGTGTGTGTGTGTGTATGTGTGTGTGTATGTGTGTGTATATGTGTGTGTGTGTATGTGTATGTGTGTGTGTGTGTGTGTGTGTGTGTGTGTGTGTGTGTGTGTGTGTGTGTGTGTGTGTGTTGTGTGTGTTCGCGTCTTTCTTTCTTTCTTTCTTTGTCATCGCTTGTGCCGCTTCAATGTAAGTAACCCCACGCCGCTTATTTCGGCTGACCATTACGCCTCAAAACCTACCGAAACTCAGGTCATCATGGCAGCAGGGCATGAAAGATCACAAAATGTGGGACAAGTTTTCAGGATGATATCACGGTGACAATTGGGGTGATAGTAACGATGCCAAGGAGTTCCATTTTCGATGAGATTGTGTGTCAGGGCTATATACTCTATGCTTACTTTCGTGATTTATCCTGGCGTCAACCAGGCCCATATTTACAGATACCTGCGGTGTTTGCCAAGAAATTTGAGCAATACTTCCAATGATGCATCCGTAAGGTGGATGAGACTCGACTGTATGGTCCTAGCTTTCCCAACGAGCCCATAGCAGGCTCATCTCTGGGCAGGAGCGGGTCGGGGCCGGAAAATTTGGCAACATTTTCTGTGACTAAATGGGGGTGGTGGTGGTGGTGGTGGTGGTGTTCAAACCCACGACTGTCCAGTCAGTAGTCATGAAGCTTTTTGACACTTCTTTTGCTAAACAAAAATCCTCTTTTAGTTGTATTGAACAGAAACATCGGTAACGAGATATGAAAGTCAGCTAGCAAAGTATTTTATCAGTCTCGGTCACAAACATTTGAGACAGAGAAAACAAAATCAAGAGCAAAAGAAAACTAGTATTCAAATTCATTGGGCAGAAAAAAATTAGATATTGCATGTTTACAGGAAACCTACGTAACTGAAGAGGTGATGCAAGATATCAGGAGGGAATGGAACGGGAATATATTTTATAGAGAAGGAACAAATAGAAGCAACGGACTTATTATATTGATAGATGACAAGAAACAAATTCAGACAGAATATGTAAAACAGTCAGAAGAGAGAATATTAATGATAAGGATAACATGGGAAGACAAAAGCCACATTATAGCAAACTTATGCACCAAATTTAACAACTGCAAAATTAACATTTCTAGATCAACTCAGCTATTCAATTCAACAACAAAATTATAATCATCTGTGGGTATTGGGAGATTTTAGAAAAAAAAGAGCAACCAACTAAATGAATAAACAAAACAACAGTAACAGAAGGCAAGCTCTCTCTCTCATACACGAACACTTGGGGGAGGTGGAACAAAATACAAAGGGAAAAGGGTTCAAAGTATGATCCTGATGACCCTGTAAAAATGTTTTCTTATTACGTTTCTTTCTTTCTTTCTTTCTTTGTTATTTCACATATTTATTTACCTTTGTTTTGCTAGGAAAACCATTTTCCCTTTGCCTCGTAAATTCTTTAAAAACTCTGTGCTCAGTTTAGTCACCCTGTTCACAAACATACTTGTAGTGATGTACTCACTTTCCACTAAAACTGGAGGATGCTGGGAAAGGAGAGGGAGCCACCACTCCAATGTTGGCCAGAGCGAGGCTGATGTGTAACCAGGACATGGATCCTCGAAGCAAGGTTCTGTCTTTCAGCAGAGTCAAAATCAGCAGTAAGTTGGTCGCCACGCCTCCGATACCTGAACAATGTACAAAACAATGTCGGTTTACCTGTCAGCTTTGAAGGCATCAAGGTAGCGTAGAGGTCGAAGGTAAGGACTGTATGTTTATTGCACTGTCTTGGTTTCGTTGCAGTAACATAACAACATTCGATACGCAGATGACACCATGCTAATTGCAGAAAATGAAAGGGACCCTCAAAACCTTGTGAATATACTAGAAATAGAAAGCAAAGGTAAGAGATTGGAACTAAACAGCAAGAAAACTGAAGTCATGGTGATCATATGAAATCCCCTCAAGCAAAATAACAGCAAACGGAACAACCTTGAGACAGGTTGATAAGTTTAAATATCTGGGAACGATCATTTCACCAGACGGCAGATGCACATCAGAAAGAGCCAGCAGAATCGGCCAAGCTAAAACAGCATTCAAGAAGATGACAAGCATTCTTACCAACAAATGCCTATCATTTAACATCAGGAAGAGAGTTCTTGAATGTTATATAGAACCGATAATGTTATACGGTTGTGAGGCGTGGACAGTCAACAAGCAAAGCCAGAACAAATTGAGGCAGCCGAGATGTGGTTTCTAAAAAGAATGTTGAGAATTCCATGGACAGCGAAGAAAACAAACGAGACAATTTTGATGGAGGCAGACACAAAAAGATCATTTATAAGGAAGATTAAGAAAAGACAGGCAACATTTACAGGCTATTTTATGGGGAAAGGGGAATTGGAGCACCTGGTCACAACAGGAAAGCTGGAGGGAAAGAAAGCACCAGGTGGACCCAGGGAGAAGATACTAGACGGACTTGCAGAGTGGCTGAAGACGGAGAGGGTGGAAGAGGTGCTTGCAGAAACAAGGAATAGAAACAATTGGAAGGCCATGATCGCCAACGCCATGTGGCAAGGCACTTGATGATGATGATGAACACAGCCACAAAAACATATACACAACAGCTGTGAAAACTACCCAAAGAAATTCCATAACAGTATGATAAAGGTTAGGACGAGCTCCTGATAAAAGGGACATCAGAATCAAAGGGAAAAAACTTCGTCATGTCTGTGTTCGATGTATTATTGAAGCAAGAAAATACATAAAAACTGTCAACAAAAGATCCAGATTTTGAATTAGTCGAGGTCACCGTGACCTTCATAGTGCCATGTGCTTAGCACAGACCACAACAAAGCATGCTCGTTGTATTTTACGTAGTAATAGATAATCGATACCACCATTCACACTCACTGTATTACGAATACAGATTCTCAGAAAAAAATTTGCATTTTGTGCATGGTCACTTCTAAAAGTTTAATATAACATCAACATTTGCATAAAATGTACCCTTCAAAAATATTTCATTACCATATCCTGTCTCTCCAGCTTTTGGTGTAAATTGCTATTTTATTTAATAGCCTTTTCAAACAATAGGCCTAATAATATTAACGTTGCAGAGTTGTAATATCTTGTACTTGTTCATCCTCTCATTTTTTTTATTATTTCTTCTGAACAAAATTATGTTTATTTATTGTTAATTTTCTGTCTTAAGATATTATGGAAATTATTCGTAGTTTAAGCTGAAAAAAAATCTCGAGTCATGATTTTGCAAACGTAGGTTACATATCAAAGTGAGGACTATCATTAATTTGCTGACAATCAATATCTCTCCATGCAGAGATGGCTTTGGTACTGAAATGCTTCCGGCTGGTGGGGAGGAAATTATTTCTTGATTATTTGCAACGAGAGGAGATCTGGGATGGTCTCAGTAGACTCGAAAACCAGTAGTGTTGTCTGCAGACCCAAGACATGAAACCTTGCTGACTACGATTACTAGACAGGAGTGACCTTGCTTTCCATACGTGGAATGGTTCTCTGTGAGACGAGCATGAATCGGATTAGAAGTGTTGTCGACTTGTCGGCTGCACGAGGAATAGGCAGGTGTCAAATCAAACGATCTTATGCAGATTCGATCACTGCATTCCAACGCGTCATACAAAATTGCTAGGAATTTCAGTGATTCACAGACTACAGAAAAGTGTTTGACAGTATTCATAGACCTTCGCTGTAGACTGGTGCTAATCTTATATAGCATCCCATTACTGTGGTCAAAGCAACAGAAAACATCTACAACAATTATCGCTGTTACGCATGCACAGAAGATGGACACAGCCATCGATTTCAGGTTCTCATTAGCCTTCACCAAGACTGCATTCTTTGACAGTCCTGTTTTTCGTTGTTATCCACCGGGTTTTCAAGAAAGCAACAGAAAATCATAGCATCAGCTGACACAAAGGGAAAATCATAGCATCAGCTGACACCAAGGGACAATCATAACATCAGCTGACACCAAGGGACAATCATAACATCAGCTGACACAAAGGGACAATCATAACAACAGCTGACACCAAGGGACAATCATAACATCAGCTGACACCAAGGGACAATCATAACATCAGCTGACACAAAGGGACAATCATAACATCAGCTGACACCAAGGGACAATCATAACATCAGCTGACACAAAGGGACAATCATAACATCAGCTGACACCAAGGGAAAATCATAACATCAGCTGACACAAAGGGACAATCATAACATCAGCTGACACCAAGGGACAATCATAACATCAGCTGACACCAAAGGACAATCATAACAACAGCTGACACCAAAGGACAATCATAACATCAGCTGACACAAAGGGACAATCATAACATCGGCTGACACCAAGGGACAATCATAACATCAGCTGACACCAAAGGGAAAATCATAACAACAGCTGACACCAAGGGACAATCATAACATCAGCTGACACAAAGGGACAATCATAACATCAGCTGACACCAAAGGGAAAATCATAACAACAGCTGACACCAAGGGACAATCATAACATCAGCTGACACAAAGGGACAATCATAACATCAGCTGACACCAAGGGACAATCATAACATCAGCTGACACCAAAGGGAAAATCATAACAACAGCTGACACCAAGGGACAATCATAACATCAGCTGACACAAAGGGACAATCATAACATCAGCTGACACAAAGGGACAATCATAACAACAGCTGACACCAAAGGACAATCATAACATCAGCTGACACCAAGGGACAATCATAACATCAGCTGACACAAAGGGACAATCATAACATCAGCTGACACCAAGGGACAATCATAACATCAGCTGACACCAAGGGACAATCATAACATCAGCTGACACAAAGGGACAATCATAACAACAGCTGACACAAAGGGACAATCATAACAACAGCTGACACCAAGGGACAATCATAACAACAGCTGACACCAAAGGACAATCATAACATCAGCTGACACCAAAGGACAATCATAACATCAGCTGACACCATGGGACAATCATAACATCAGCTGACACAAAGGGACAATCATAACATCAGCTGACACAAAGGGACAATCATAACATCAGCTGACACCAAAGGACAATCATAACAACAGCTGACACCAAAGGACAATCATAACATCAGCTGACACAAAGGGACAATCATAACATCAGCTGACACAAAGGGACAATCATAACATCAGCTGACACCAAAGGACAATCATAACAACAGCTGACACCAAGGGACAATCATAACAACAGCTGACACCAAGGGACAATCATAACATCAGCTGACACCAAGGGACAATCATAACATCAGCTGACACCAAGGGACAATCATAACATCAGCTGACACCAAGGGACAATCATAACATCAGCTGACACCAAGGGACAATCATAACATCAGCTGACACAAAGGGACAATCATAACATCAGCTGACACAAAGGGACAATCATAACAACAGCTGACACCAAGGGAAAATCATAACAACAGCTGACACCAAGGGACAATCATAACATCAGCTGACACCAAGGGACAATCATAACATCAGCTGACACCAAGGGACAATCATAACATCAACTGACACCAAGGGACAATCATAACATCAGCTGACACAAAGGGACAATCATAACAACAGCTGACACCAAGGGAAAATCATAACATCAGCTGACACCAAGGGACAATCATAACATCAGCTGACACCAAGGGACAATCATAACAACAGCTGACACCAAGGGACAATCATAACATCAGCTGACACCAAGGGACAATCATAACATCAGCTGACACAAAGGGAAAATCATAACATCAGCTGACACAAAGGGAAAATCATAACATCAGCTGACACCAAGGGACAATCATAACATCAGTTGACACAAAGGGACAATCATAACAACAGCTGACACCAAGGGACAATCATAACATCAGCAGACACCAAAGGACAATCATAACATCAGCTGACACCAAGGGACAATCATAACATCAGCTGACACCAAGGGACAATCATAACATCAGCTGACACAAAGGGACAATCATAACATCAGCAGACACCAAGGGACAATCATAACATCAGCAGACACCAAAGGACAATCATAACATCAGCAGACACCAAAGGACAATCATAACATCAGCAGACACCAAGGGACAATCATAACATCAACAGACACCAAAGGACAATCATAACATCAGCAGACACCAAAGGACAATCATAACAACAGCTGACACCAAAGGACAATCATAACATCAGCTGACACAAAGGGACAATCATAACATCAGCAGACACCAAAGGACAATCATAACATCAGCTGACACCAAGGGACAATCATAACATCAGCTGACACCAAGGGAAAATCATAACATCAGCTGACACCAAGGGACAATCATAACATCAGCTGACACAAAGGGACAATCATAACATCAGCTGACACAAAGGGACAATCATAACATCAGCTGACACCAAGGGACAATCATAACATCAGCTGACACAAAGGGACAATCATAACATCAGCTGACACCAAAGGACAATCATAACAACAGCTGACACCAAAGGACAATCATAACATCAGCTGACACAAAGGGACAATCATAACATCGGCTGACACCAAGGGAAAATCATAACATCAGCTGACACCAAGGGACAATCATAACATCAGCTGACACCAAGGGACAATCATAACAACAGCTGACACAAAGGGACAATCATAACATCAGCTGACACCAAGGGACAATCATAACTCAGCTGACACCAAGGGAAAATCATAACAACAGCTGACACCAAGGGACAATCATAACATCAGCTGACACCAAGGGACAATCATAACATCAGCTGACACCAAGGGACAATCATAACATCAGCTGACACCAAGGGACAATCATAACATCAGCTGACACCAAGGGACAATCATAACATCAGCTGACACCAAGGGACATATCATAACATCAGCTGACACAAAGGGACAATCATAACATCAGCTGACACAAAGGGACAATCATAACAACAGCTGACACCAAGGGAAAATCATAACAACAGCTGACACCAAGGGACAATCATAACATCAGCTGACACCAAGGGACAATCATAACATCAGCTGACACCAAGGGACAATCATAACATCAGCTGACACCAAGGGACAATCATAACATCAGCTGACACAAAGGGACAATCATAACAACAGCTGACACCAAGGGAAAATCATAACATCAGCTGACACAAAGGGACAATCATAACATCAGCTGACACCAAGGGAAAATCATAACAACAGCTGACACCAAGGGACAATCATAACATCAGCTGACACCAAGGGACAATCATAACATCAGCTGACACAAAGGGAAAATCATAACATCAGCTGACACAAAGGGAAAATCATAACATCAGCTGACACCAAGGGACAATCATAACATCAGCTGACACAAAGGGACAATCATAACAACAGCTGACACCAAGGGACAATCATAACATCAGCAGACACCAAAGGACAATCATAACATCAGCTGACACCAAGGGACAATCATAACATCAGCTGACACCAAGGGACA
>JAPXFY010000124.1:45000-52500 GCA_030674185.1 Monoplex corrugatus | reverse complement strand
GCAACACTTAGCAGAAGACTTTCCTGACGTTTCTTTGAGTAGGAAGAACATGGCAGTCATCTCAACGAAAATTCAAGTAAATCTCCTGGGGGGTAGGGGGGGGGGGTGTCTCATGAAATTTTGTGAATTTAGTCTCTGTTGTTTTTTTGTATACGCTTAACAAAGGCCAGTTGGCCGAAATATTGCGTCGTTCTTAAATATGAAATATGCATTCTGATGCTATGATTGTGAATTTCTATGCATTTGTTGTCAAAATTTTTATTTACAAATGTATATTTTATCAAGCAGTAGAAAGAAAAGGTTGTACTGTCTGCATTGAAATGCCACCATATAAGAAAGGAATGCTGTTGTTTCTGCGCAGTTTGTATTTTTGTTTCGTCGAAAGGGAGGCTTGTCATGTCGCTCTACCAGCTTGGCTGTCTTCCTTCTTTCCCCAAAGGATACACGTTTGTTAGACTCTCTCACGATGAAATATTCATTACTGCTCTAGGCATGACTCCATTCCCCTCCATTTCCTTACTGCACATTATGCCACTGGCATACACAGTGCAACAACGAAAGTTCTCTTCGTCTGTCTCTTCTAGGCCAGCCTCGGTACAGTACTCCAAGTGAGTTTCAGGGCCTTAAGGTTTCATTTTGTTGTTTGTCACCAGGATTTTTTTCCTTCGCACAGCTGTGTGTTAATCTTTATTGCCATAGAATTAGCACGATCATTATTGCCCTGTCACGCTGCAGTCTTTGTGGCGTGTGTCTGTGTGGAAGGTAATGGGGATCAGCCTCTCAGAACTTTTTTGCACTCTCTTTCAGACTGTCTTTCTTAGAGGTAACTGGATTACTGTAAATTGTTTGTTTGTTTGTTTGTTTGTTTGTTTGTTTGTTTGTTGTGTGCTTGTTTTCAAGTTTGCATACAATAAGTTGCAATGGCGTTAATTGTAGGTAGTTATTAATGTACATGTACTGCCCGGTTCATGAAGCGTGGCCAAATATGCCTATGTGAATATTACCACAGACTATGTGAATATTACCACAGACTAATTCACACACGTGCATACTGACATTCATTCATAGCAAAGTCAAGCGTTTCATCGGCCTTGATGCATCAAGTAAAAATGTCAAAAGTATTCATTTTATAGATAGACTAAACAGTAGATAAGCACCTAGAAACATATAAAAGTAGATCGAGAAATCGTGTTTAATTCACAAAACAAGACAGGTGCAAGTTTTCGGCCGACCGGCCTTGGTAAAGCATACACAACAAAGAAACAAGCACACAAACCTAAGGGGAAAAAACAACAACCGAACAGTTTTTACCTAGGAAATTAAGTTCATCTTCAACCAGACCACGACCTGTGAAATCTTTCCTATCTTGTCATGTTTGTGTATCAGCCTCTTTCAGTTTGTAGGTCATGTGCACTGACTGTAAGTCTCACTTATGCTTTTCTGTGATAAGATTTTTATTATCTATTAGATAAGACTATTAGGAAGACTGAAGTCATGGTGATCAGTAAAAAACATGAAATCCCCTCATGCAAAATAACAGCAAATGGCACAACCTTGACACAGGTTAATAAGTTCAAATACCTGGGAACGGTCATTTCATCAGACGGCAGATGCACATCGGAAATAGCTGGCAGAATCGGCCAACCCAAAACAGCATTCAAGAAGATAACAAGCATTCTTACCAACAAATGCCTATCAATTAACATCAGAAAGAGAGTCTTTGAATGTTATATAGAACCATACTGTTGTACGGATGTGAGGCGTGGGCAGCCAGCAAGCAAAGCCAGAGCAAGATTGAGGCAGCCGAGATGTGGTTTCTAACAAGAATGTTGAGAGTTCCATGGACAGCAAAGAAAACAAACAAGACAGTCTTGATGGAGGCAGACACAAGTAGATCACTCATAAGGAAGATTAGGAAAAAGACAGGCAACATTTACAGGCCATTTTATGAGGAAGGGGGATTTGGAGCACCTGGTCACAACGGGAAAGCTGGAAGGAAAGAGAGCACCAAGTAGACCCAGGGAGAGAATGCCGGACGGACTTGCAGAGTGGTTGGGGATGAGGAGGGTGGGGGAGATGCTAGGGGCAACGAGAGATAGAGATGGATGGAAGTCCATGGTCGCCAACGCCATGCGGCAGGGCACCTGATGATGATGATGATTAGATAAGGTCTTAAGCAGTGGTTGGCTGTCATTCTATGATAAAAAAAAAAGTGAATTTTTTTGTTGTTGCTGATTTCAGAAACAGACATGCTTGTCTGTGTGTATGTAAATGAGAGTTTGCCCGGTGTGCTGCAATATTTATAACAATATTTCTAAGCATTATTTCCTTTACATTAACAACGTACAAAATCCCAAATGGCATTTCGATGATGGAAGGCTTTCTAAATCAAAATTAATTTACACACGTCATATCTACTAGTCTGCTATATGTTATTTAAACAATTTAAACAATGCAAAGTCATTTGATTTATACAGTTTCATATTTTAGTTGTTAAGTCATGGCAACTTAGTATCAGCAGTAGTAGTATTTGTTGTAGTAGTAGTAGTAAAGCAGCAGCAGCAGTAGTAGTAGTAGTAGTTGTTGTTGTAGTAGTAGTAGTAAAGCAGCAGCAGCAGTAGTAGTAGTAGTTGTTGTAGTAGTAGTAGTAGTAAAGCAGCAGCAGTAGTAGTAGTTGTTGTTGTTGTTGTTGTAGTAGTAGTAGTAGTAAAGCAGCAGCAGCAGTAGTAGTTGTTGTTGTTGTTGTAGTAGTAGTAAAGCAGCAGCAGCAGTAGTAGTAGTTGTTGTTGCAGTAGTAGTAGTAAAGCAGCAGCAGCAGTAGTAGTAGTTGTTGTTGTAGTAGTAGTAAAGCAGCAGCAGCAGTAGTAGTAGTTGTTGTTGTAGTAGTAGTAGTAAAGCAGCAGCAGCAGTAGTAGTAGTTGTTGTTGTAGTAGTAGTAGTAAAGCAGCAGCAGCAGCAGTAGTAGTTGTTGTTGTAGTAGTAGTAGTAAAGCAGCAGCAGCAGCAGTAGTAGTTGTTGTTGTAGTAGTAGTAGTAAAGCAGCAGCAGCAGTAGTAGTTGTTGTTGTAGTAGTAGTAGTAAAGCAGCAGCAGCAGTAGTAGTTGTTGTTGTAGTAGTAGTAGTAAAACAGCAGCAGCAGTAGTAGTAGTTGTTGTAGTAGTAGTAGTAGTAAAGCAGCAGCAGCAGCAGTAGTAGTTGTTGTTGTAGTAGTAGTAGTAAAGCAGCAGCAGCAGCAGTAGTAGTTGTTGTTGTAGTAGTAGTAGTAAAGCAGCAGCAGCAGTAGTAGTAGTTGTAGTAGTGGTAGTAGTAAAGCAGCAGCAGCAGTAGTAGTTGTTGTTGTAGTAGTAGTAGTAGTAAAGCAGCAACAGCAGCAGCAGTAGTAGTAGTTGTAGTAGTGGTAGTAGTAAAGCAGCAGCAGCAGCAGTAGTAGTTGTTGTTGTAGTAGTAGTAGTAAAGCAGCAGCAGCAGCAGCAGTAGTAGTAGTTGTAGTAGTGGTAGTAGTAAAGCAGCAGCAGCAGTAGTAGTAGTAGTAGTTGTTGTAGTAGTGGTAGTAGTAAAGCAGCAGCAGCAGCAGCAGCAGCAGCAGTAGTAGTAGTTGTTGTTGTAGTAGTAGTAGTAAAGCAGCAGCAGCAGCAGCAGTAGTAGTTGTTGTAGTAGTGGTAGTAGTAAAGCAGCAGCAGCAGCAGCAGTAGTAGTTGTTGTAGTAGTAGTAGTAGTTGTTGTAGTAGTAGTAGTAAAGCAGCAGCAGCAGCAGCAGTAGTAGTTGTTGTAGTAGTAGTAGTTGTTGTAGTAGTAGTAGTAAAGCAGCAGCAGCAGCAGCAGTAGTAGTTGTTGTTGTAGTAGTAGTAGTAGTAGTAGTAGTAGTAGTAGTAGTAGTAGTAGTAGTAGTAGTTGTTGTTGTAGTAGTAGTAGTAAAGCAGCAGCAGCAGTAGTAGTAGTAGTAGTAGTTGTTGTAGTAGTAGTAGTAAAGCAGCAGCAGCAGTAGTAGTAGTAGTTGTTGTAGTAGTAGTAGTAAAGCAGCAGCAGCAGTAGTAGTAGTTGTTGTCGTAGTAGTAGTAAAGCAGCAGCAGCAGCAGTAGTAGTAGTTGTCGTAGTAGTAGTAGTAAAGCAGCAGCAGCAGCAGTAGTAGTAGTTGTTGTAGTAGTAGTAGTAAAGCAACAGCAGCAGTAGTAGTAGTTGTTGTAGTAGTAGTAGTAGTAGTAGTAAAGCAGCAGCAGCAGTAGTAGTAGTTGTTGTTGTAGTAGTAGTAGTAGTAAAGCAGCAGCAGCAGTAGTAGTAGTTGTTGTAGTAGTAGTAGTAGTAGTAAAGCAGCAGCAGCAGTAGTAGTAGTTGTTGTTGTAGTAGTAGTAGTAGTAAAGCAGCAGCAGCAGCAGTAGTAGTTGTTGTTGTAGTAGTAGTAGTAGTAAAGCAGCAGCAGCAGTAGTAGTAGTTGTTGTTGTGTAGTAGTAGTAGTAGTAAAGCAGCAGCAGCAGTAGTAGTAGTAGTAGTTGTTGTAGTAGTAGTAGTAGTAAAGCAGCAGCAGCAGCAGCAGTAGTAATAGTAGTAGCAGCAGTTGTATCACAATTACTATGGTCATTATGATTATGAAATATGCATTAAGAACTAAATACTGAACGATCCAAAAACTATAACTGAGTTTTGAATACTGCTGTTTTTGTAAGCTACTGATAGAGGTGAAGACTACTTTCAACACTGAACAATGTCCCAAAACTTTTTATTAACAGGCCCTTTCTCCTCCAATAGAAGAGTACAGCAAATAAGCAATTGTCATATTCCTTTTCGTTCGTTTTCTTGATAGGGGGGATACCCAAGTGGTTACGGCGTCGGATTTTCAATCGGAGGGTATGAGTTCAACCCTGCAGAGCAGAGTATGGTGGGTAAAATGTTGAGATTTTTCTAATCTCCCATGTCAACGTAATTATGTGTAGACCTGCTAGTCCTGGGCCCTTTTCGTGTGTATACGCATTCAGATCACCTCAGACTCAAAAATACGTTAAACATCCTGTAAGCCTGGTCGGAGTCGTTCCAGTTAGACGCGTTCCTTTTGGACGTGTGCCAGTTATACGCGGCAGTTTAGACGCGTGCCTGTTAGACGCGTGCCTGTTAGACGTGTAACTGCACGTGTGGCCGGATAAGTTCAACTCACTCTCTCTCTTTCTTTTGCAAGATCACAACAATGAACTGAATCGTCGTCACTGTTAAGGTGAGTTAATGACCCCCTCTCTTTTGACTGACTTGAGACAGCCATCATGGCAGCAGCAGCACCTCGAGATCCTTGTATTATCAAACACAGCCGCGGCCATAATCTTGTGTATAACAATTACTTGCTGAAAAAAGACAGGACATACCCAACAAAACAGCATTGGAGGTGCGTTAAAAAAGGATGCCCTGGGCGTGTGCATACCGACCTCGCAAACCCACCTCGTGTTCTGTCGGTGAGAAGGGAGCACAATCACATCCCTGATGAGGACCTTGTTAACACACTAAAAATGAAGGCCGTTTTGTGTGACCGAGCAAAGGACGCCCCACTTCTTCCGCTTTCCAGGGTAATTTTTTTATTTTAAAATCCAAACTGTGTTTGTCTGTCTGTCTGTCAATATGTCTCTCCATTATTATTTGTCGTGGTTTAGTCCCATGTCTCCTGGTTGATGTTTTTTAAAACAAGCTTCAAACGTTAGTCGTGAAAAGTAACATTAAATTCTCTCTCTATCTATCTCTCTCTCTATCTCTCTCTCTCTCTCACTCTCTCTCACTCTCTCTCTCTCTCTCTCTCTCTGCCATCGTGTTTGCATGCCTGATCATGGCAATTCGCGTATGTGTAGGTGTATCGAGATGTAGCCGCTGAATTCGCAGAGCTGTTGCCACCGACCTTCGCTGCTTGCAAGTCGATGATGCATCGGTCAAGGCGAGAAGATGCGCCTCCTCTCCCCACTACAGTTGAGGAGATTGACCAGGACGAGGACAGAGGGCGGACACTCCAAGGCGAACCGTTTGTGTTGTTCAAGGACAACACAATGCTTATTTTTTGCACAGATGCCAATTTGAGGCTTCTGGCATCATCAGAAGTGATGTTTATGGATGGCACTTTTAAATCTGTTCCATCACTATTTTATCAACTTTTTACAATTCATGCAGTTTTCCTTGAGCATTTTGTAACACTCGTTTACTGTCTCCTCCCTGACAAGCAGCGGGCGACTTATCACAAAGTGTTTGATATTCTGAAAACTAAGCTTGCAGAAGTAGACCTGATTTTGAGTCCTGACACCATCATGTCTGATTTCGAATCTGGGCTTATTGCGTGCATCAGGCATCAGTTTCCAAATTCGCAACACAAAGGGTGCCTGTTCCATCACACCCAGAGCATCTGGAGGCATGTCCAGATGGTTGGTCTTCAGATGCAGTACAATGAGGATCCAGAAGTTAAAAAGTTTGTTCGCATGCTGATGGCAATCGCATTTCTTCCAGTGATTGTCGTTCGACCAGCATTCATTTCCCTTAGAACATCGATGATATGCCGACAGAACCCTGCCTTGGATCAGCTCGCTGATTATTATGAAAGGACTTGGTTTGGCCAGTTTCCCGCTGCAATGTGGAATGTGCACAATTCGAACATACGCACAAACAACAGGGTTGAAGCATGGAACTCCAAACTGAACAAAGCAATGGGGGACATTTCCATCCCAATGTGTACCAGTTGTCTGATTTTCTCAGAAAGGAACAGTTGCACACGGAAGCCACCGTGGAAAGGGCACGCCGTGGGGAGGCCCCACCCAGACGAAAACCCAAATACGTCAGGCTTGACGAAACCCTTGGTAGACTAAAGAGGCGTTACCAGGAAGGAGCCTTGACATCCAACGAGTTTCTGTCGGCAGTTCTCCACCTCGTCCACCAGTTCTGAAATCGAACACTGCTGTTCCAACCAGTCATCATCATCATCATCCATTTTCTTTTTCTGATTGTGTGTGTGTGTGTGTGTGTGTGTGTGTGTGTGTGTGTGTGTGTGTGTGTGTGTGTGTGTGTGTGTGTGTGTGTGTGTGTGTGTGTGTGTATCATGTGTGCAGTCATCTTCTCTCTCTCTTGTTTTTAAATGAAATGTGCTAAATAAAATAAACTTACACAATTTAATCAGTGTTCACTTTTATTTGTGTCTGAACCAATTAAGTGGACTGTACAATATTTTCAGTCTTGACCATTTAATCAACTCATCATGCGCCTATGTGTCATATTCTAAAGCGATATATTTAATTATGGGTCTGAAAAGATACGCGTCCAAAAGGCACGCTTCCAAAAGGCAAGCGTCTTTGTGGAACGCGTCTACACAGTCGCGTCTGTTTGGCACGCGTTCAAAAGGAACGCGTCTAACTGGACCCTCCTCGCCTGGTCCGTGTTCGATGGCATATAGAAACACGAAAAACAACAATGACAACAACAAAACAGCATACACACCTAGGAAGACTATATATACAGATATATTATGAAAAAAAAGCGTAGAGTACAGCCC
>JAPXFY010000124.1:0-40000 GCA_030674185.1 Monoplex corrugatus | reverse complement strand
CAGTACCTAAACCTTCTTCGTGTGCATACGCACGCAGAACATAACATCAAATGTATTCATGTTAACGATCCTGTAACTAGTCTCAGTGACTGGTGAGTTATGGAAATATGTAAATAGCATGCTGTAGACGGAGTGTACAGACTGTGCAGCAACGTACCGCTTCACAGTGTGGGCAAATCATCATGCATAATCTACACACATCTGGGAGGCGGGGGGGGGGGGGGGGTGGAGGGGGGCAGAACGCTGAAACAAATTGGTGAGATAAAAGATTACCTCAGACTATTTCAGACCCAAAGGGTACAAGATATGTAAGCATTCTGCTATATCGACAAATTCTGATACTGCAGGCTGCTACAAAATCGTTTTGACTAAATACTGTTTTGATGAGCGTGTGCTCCAAAACATGACACGAAAGACGACAAAAGACAGGCTACTACCATGCGCTATTTAATTCGTTAATTTATACTTTAGAGCCCAGCAAAGGCCATTTAATGGCTGTATTGAGATGCGTTCGAGCGTGCGCTTTCGTGTGTTATTTTTAGAATCAGGTTTCGTGCACAGTGTTTTCGTGTGTAAGTTAATGTCACATGCAAAAAACGACGGCAGCTGTAGATCTAGCAAATGAAATATATTGCAGTTACGTTTGTTGTTATTCATTCATGTCAGTGGAGGCTTATCTTGCAAGTCATTTTCATACTGTCACTCTCTTTGTCTCTTTCTTCCTCCTTTGCTTTCTGTCATTTCTTCGTATCATTTTCTGCCTTGCTGGTCCATTCACCTGTATGTATTCGATAAAGTCTCATGTATTTCTCTTCGGATTAATAATTGGGTACATGCAGTAAGTTCATTTTTGGCTCTAGTGAAATGAGATATGTGAAAGCAATTTTAGTAATATAGGCCTGTTTTTACATATGTTTTGATGTTCTTATTTATGTTCAAATTTGTTTCAGATATGTTTTCTTAAATCCCTTGTGCGATAAATTGGATGGAATGGCCAACGCCAGGGGCATGTCATTAGATTATGTGCGCGAATGCACTGATATGTGTACTTCATTCTCTTTTCCTTTTTTTTTTTTCCTGTTGAAGTTTTGTGTATACTTTGAAACGGTTATAGCCCTGATATGGCTCTACGCAGTCGGCTGGGCTTTAAGTTTAAACAACAATAACAATAACATACATGTTTAACACACACACATACGTACGCACACACAAACACACACACACACACAAACACACACACACACACACACACACACACGCACACACACACATACGACCACAGTACACACACACACACAAGCAAACACACACACACACACACACACAAAACACACACACACACATACACACACACATACACACACACACATACGCACACAGTACACACACATACACACACACACAAACGCACACACGTGTACACATACACACGTGTACACACACACACACACACACACACACACACACACACAAAACACACACACAAAACACACACACACACACACAAACACACACACACACGTCAATGTGCCATACTGACAACAGAAATGGAGGATTCGACCCTCAGGCGATCCACAGTTTTCACAGGCTGCCTGGTTCTTCTGCCAGAGCCAGTACCTCAAAGATGTCTTACCTCAAGTTCAATCCCACCCATAGACATAAAGGCTGACTTGTTCGCCGTCCATCCTAACCATAACGTTTCAATCATCTCGTGTCAGTGTGCCAAGTATCACTGTTCCCTTCCCCATTCAAGATTTTGCCAGCGCATATGGTATTGCGCAGGCTTAAGAAATCTGTAAAATAACTGCTGGCAGATTTGGGTGAGCACATATGGAAATGTTCGCGTGCGATGAATCCCTCTTGAACAGAATCCAAGCTCCAGATTCCTGCCTAATTCCGTTTCATATTTTTAAAATTATCATTATTATCAATATCATCATTATTATTATTATTATCGTTATTATTCCATGCTCCTTCGTAACTTTTATTTGATTCTAGACAGCTAGCTGTTACTCTTGGTAAAACAAGCAAGCAAACATTTTTTATGTTGTGTTCTGATTTAAAAACACGAATAGATAAATTTGAAAAAGTAAAGAAATGATATTAAAGTAAATAACTAAACAAATACAAGTGCACATAAATCTCACCTCTTCCAAAACTGTCTTACTGTCAGCGAGCAGTCAAGAACTTTCCTCTCTCATACACGCGCAACCAGCCAACTGCCGTCTGCTACTGTCGCCACCAATGTGTGCTACCTGTCGTCTGCTGAGTCCTTCCAGCAAGTGTCGTCTGCTTTTTTACGTGGCTGTTGGCCATAACGAGGCTGCTGGCCTCGACCCTGTGTTGTTTTTTTTCCCGGTTCATGTCGGAATCAATTAGTAATTAGTGTAAAGGTGGCGTTTTTCACTTTGTCACTCTGTGTCGTGTCTCTGTCCACGTTTCACGGTTCTCACCACATTTTTCAAATTGACAGGCCACTTACCTTGTGTGGCATATGCATTTTGTTTGTTTGAATTGTTGATGCACTGTGACAAGCTCTACTCTGCGAACCGTCTATTGTATTGTATTGTATTGCATTGTATTGTGTTGTATTGTATTGTATTGCATTGTATCGTGTTGTATTGTACTGTATTGCATTGTATTGCATTGCATTGTATTATTTTAAATGTGGGTGAGGTTATTTTGGGGGAAGGAGAGGGGTTTTCGTCGGTTAAACTTGTTGGGTTTTTATTTTTGTTGGTGGGTTTTTTTGTTGTTTTGTTTTGTTTTTATTGGCTCTCCAACACATTTCAAACCCACATGAGAGCAGAGCATAAAAGATCACATCCTCTTTGACAAAATTCTTCACATTAATGTAGTGATGAGTATGGGGACGAAAATGGTGATGCTATGGGGTTCCATCTAGAATCGAGACCTCGTACCAACGCTGTACTCTGCGCTTGCTGTCATGATATAGCCTGACGTCAAGCTGGCCCGAGAGATACAGATACCTGCAGGAGTTGGGAGCTTGTTTGTATTTCATTCAAGAAGGAATGCCCCGGTGCCCACAAACCAGACCCCCAAGCTATAGGTAAATAGCTCCACTGCCTTGTGGACATCTCGGGAGAGAATAAGGCTAAGGGAGGTAACCCTGAAAAAAAGTCACCTTACTGCCTTGTAGGTTGTCGTGGGAACGACAAAGGCTAGAAACAAGACCGTAAACAAAACGATAGAAGGCAACGGGAAACCACCATCGTATTCTCCCCGGCATAATCATGGACAGACAAAAGAAAAATGAAGATAGCGACGTAAATGGGTGCTCCTATGGAGCACCTTCGTCTGGTAGAGACCGTCATGCTGCGCAGGTGACACCAGACCGTCAACAAGCTACTGCGATCAACCTCAACCTGAGAAAAAAAATACCAAAATGGCAACATGGAAAATTAGAACATTGTTGCAAAAAGGTAAGTTAGACAATGTCAAAATGGAGATGGAAAAGATTTAACATTTAGTATTTTAGGACTAGGGGAAGTGAGATGGAAGGGGGTAGGCATGATAACATCAGGAGAGTATACAGTAATGCATTCTGGTGGAAACTCACATGAAAGAGGAGTGGGCATCGTAATGGACAGGGACAAATCAAAGGCAGTTAGGGGATACTGGGCTGTGTCCGACAGAGTTTTGTTGGTTAAATTGGGAGGCAGGCCATTTGATATCAACATCGTTCAGGTGTATGCACCAACATCCGCAAGTACTCAGGAAGACATCGACAACTTCTACGAAGTATTAGAGATGGCCAAGGCCCAATGTAAATCACAAGAAGTTACAGTAATAATGGGAGATTTTAATGCTAAAGTGGGACAGGATATGGTGCAGGATATAGTTGGACCTCATGGCCTTGGTACACAAAATAAAAGGGGAGGGATACTTGTAGAATGGGCACAGATGAATGATTTCAAAGTAGGAAACACCTGGTTTGAGGAGCCTAATAGATGAAAATGGACTTGGATGAGTCCAGGAGATAATACCAAAAATCAGATTGACTACATCCTGATTCATAAAAGATTTAGAAATATTTAACTGTCAGCAAAAACACTACCAGGCGCAGATATATATGAGTTATTCTAGATTGATACTACTCGTTGTTTTGTGCCAGTCTTGCACTTTTTGAAGTATATTCATCGAGTCAGTCAGGATGATGGTTTGACTCTGTTTTTGAATATATCCATCCGATGAGACATACGTTACAAATATTGGCACAGATGTGTATATGTATGTTTTAGGGTTGGTTTTTAATTCAATTCAATTCAGCGACCCTTTACTGTAGGATCAACTAATGCTGTACGAACAAATAGGTACTTTGAAAAATAAACAGCTGTGTAACAGCTGTTATTTTTCTGCGAGTTTGGCTCACTTGATACAGGCAACATTATGGTGCTTCACAGTCTCCATGCTTTGACTTTGGTGGATTCGTGCCTTGGCAAAAAAAACAACAACAAAAAACAAAAAAAAACATTGGAGAAATCGGTTCATTTCCCGAGTCCCTCCCCTTGTGGCCCAATTAGCCTTCTCGACTTATGAAGTCTTGGTAAAACACACACAATTACACACACACACACATACACACACGCAAACACACAAACCACACACACACACACACACACACACACACACACACACACACACACACTTACATACATACATACATACACACACACATACACACACACACACATACACACACACATACATACACACACACACACACACAAACACACACACACACTTACACTCACACACACACATACTCACGCACAGACACACATACACACACACACACACACACACACACACACACACACACACACACACACACACACACACACACACACACACACACGAAAAACTGCAGCAGTAACAACAACAACAAAACGAGAAAGAAAGAAGACTATATGTGGGTGACAGAGAAAATGACAACTTGGGTCAAGTGTCATTCGTCGAACAGGCTTGAGTGTACCCTATCTCAGCATCTTGTGTGTGCGGTGTGTATGTGTGCGTGTGAAAGAGAGAGAGAGGGGGGGGGAGGATGACAGCTTGGGTCAAAGATCACACGCCCTACTCCCCTCCTGCCTCCCCCCTCCCAATTTGCGTGTGCATTGTGCCCTGTGGATCTGGTCATTGTTGGTGATTGCCTTGGTGAATGATGAGAGTGCATGCCTTGGTTTGATACTTGAATCAAAATTTGGCGCCATATAAATAGCATTATTATTATCATTATTATTATTGTTGTTGTTGTTGTTGTTATTGTGTTATTATTATTTATTATTATTATCATCACCATCATCATCATCATTGTTATTATTATCATTATCATTATTATTATCATGATGGTGATCATCATCATCATTAGCATCATCATCATCAGGAGTAGTAGTGGTAGTAGTAGTGGTGGTGGTGATGGTGGTAGTAGTAGTAGTATCATTATTATTATTATTATTATTATTATGTAGTGTGACGGTGAAGGCCAGAGCAGAACAGCATATTACTTTGACGTACGAAACACATACAGAAGAGTAATTGGCGGAAGCATTACCCACGGCTGCAGGACTACTTTCCTTTCAAAAACTTGCGCAGAAACATATGTCTCCGGGATTAGTCTTCTGTCCCATATTTCATTTTTTTCAGTTTCAACTTATCAAGCTACCGTCTCCCACATGAAGACCTACACCAGGTGCTTGAAGACCGGTGTGCCTCCGATGCAGAACCTGTAGAGGAACATGTGTCTCCAGAACAGGTTTTCTATACCACACATCAGTTTTTCTGGTTCAGTTTCTCAAGCTAGCATCTCCCAGATGAAGACCCACACCAGGTGCTGAGGACCAGAAGCCCGCTGATCCGTAAGATCGACAGGGGAGTCCGTCATCGTCGTCGTCATCATCATCATCATCATCATCATCACCACCATCACCATCACCATCACCATTACGAAGTACATGTATGTGCATTGGCATTGTCCTGCTAAAGGATGGGCAAAACTGGATGAGTCTGGAACAAGGGAATGAGGGTGGGTGGAGGTGTGTGTGATTGTGTGTGTGATTGTGTGTGTGTATGTGTGTATGTGTGTGTGTATGTGTGTGTGTGTGTATCTGTGTGTGCTTGTGTGTGTGTCTGTGTGTGTGTGTCTGTGTGTTTAGCAGAATAGCAAAGTGGTTAGAACACTCGTTTCCAAAATCCGAGATTAAGCTCAAACCAAGCGTGATTGCCAAATGGATGGACGACCATGTTTGCACCCCCCACCCCCAGTCTTCCCAGATGTGAATGTGTATCTGTCCCTCTTTATGTACAATAGAGTAAAACAGTGATGGGGGGTCGTTCAGTGTAAATAGTACCCCACCTTCGGGAAATTCTGTGCTAGAAATGTCCTCTTTTCTGTCACTCTCTTTGTTTCTTCCTTATTCTTTTGCTTTCTGTCATTTCTTCCTATCATTTTCTGCCTTGCTGGTCCATTCACCTGTATGTGTTTGATAAGGTCTTACTTATTTTCTCTTAGGATTGATAATTGGATACGTGTATTAAGTGTATTTTTGGCTGTAGGGAAATAAGATATGCGGAAGCAATTTTCGGTAATTTACGCCCGTTTTGATATATGTTTTAGTGTCGTTAGTTATGTTTGAATTTGTATTCAGGTATGTTTTTTTAAATCCCCTGTGTGATAAATTGGACGGATTGGTCAACGCCAGGGACATCTTAGATTATGTGCGCGAATACATGTGTACTTAATTTTCTGTTCATCTTTTCGTGTTGAAATATTGTATGTTTTGAAACAGTTATAGCCCTGATATGGCTCTGCGTAGTTGGCTGGGCTTTAATCAACAATAACAGTAACAGTAATGTTATAATAACACTTTACCTTCAGTATGACCTGACATGTGATGACTTACCAATGCGCTGTCCAGTATCATTTGCCAGAAGACGTGCGATATCATCTTGTACTGACTGCCAATTCAATTGAATTCATATAGCTTATAGCCCAGCCGACCACTAGAGCCATATCAGGGCTACTGACTACCAAGGTGACCTCATGACGTACCCAATTAGCTTTCTCTTGAATCTGTGTTAGGACATGATACAATCAGCCTTAGTCAAAACTCTAACCTTATCCCACACCCACACAGTTGGGAAAGGTTTTCTCCATAAATGCAAAGCCGATCGGAGAGGGTGAGGGGTATGGGTTAGCAGGTTACGGATATAGTTATGGTTAAATTAACAGGAGTGTTGTAAGAAGGGACGTAATCCAGCCATGTATTCACGCGCGAGATCTGCACGTGCAAAAGAAAGCTAAACTGTACTATCATCTTTTTCACCAGTTTTGACACGTTTGTGTGTGTTTTGTATTTCATTGTTTTGTCCAAATTCGATTTGGACGAATGATATTCCAAACAAATGATAGCCTAAAGAAAAAAATATTCTTGTGACGTCTGTTTGATACAATTCTCACAGGGTGTATTTTATTCAAAACATTGGTAATTTACTATTGCCGATCAGTAATTTCTCTATCACTTTTTTAATATCAGTATCAAGTTCGTTATTCTTGCTATTGTTGTTTTTATTGTTTTTGTTGTTGTTGTTATTAATATCATTGTTATTATTGTTGCTACAGCTGTTGCTATTGTTAAGGGGTTTTTACAAAAATTCTAAACGGGTGGTACATTTACGTGCAACTAAAACGCAATAAATATAGCTTATCACACAACAATGATGAGGTCTTCTGAAAGCAGAAACAATTTTTTTCTCTTTTGGAAATCAGTTTCAAGAAGAAAAAAAATGAAGGCAAGATGGATGAGTAGAGAAATTTCCGAGTGTACAAGAGAAATTGCTAGAAAACTAGTTCCACAGAACTACACTAAACCATTTGTTGGACACAGTGATGGAGTAGCCCGCTGACCGTACCGCCATGTTGACAACGTTTACATCATGCTGAACTGGCTCAACCACAGATCGATAGTACTTAACTCTTTTGTTCCGTCACCTGATTCTACAGCATCCTGCTTTGTTATTCTTCCTTTTTGGTTTGTATCCACTCTGTGTGTGTGTGTGTGTGTGTGTGTGTGTGTGTGTGTGTGTATGTTTGTGTGTGTGTGTGTGGTGTGTGTGTTTTGTGTGTGTGTGTGTGTCCATGTGTGTGTGTGTGTGTGTGTGTGTGTGTGTGTGTGTGTGTGTGTGTATGTGTGTGTGTGTGTGTGTGTGTGTGTATGTTTGTGTGTGTGTGTGTGGGTGTGTGTGTTTGTGTGTGTGTGTGTCATGTGTGTGTGTGTGTGTGTGTGTGTGTATGTGTGTGTGTGTGTGTGTATGTGTGTGTGTATGTTTGTGTGTGTGTGTGTGTGTGTGTGTGTTTGTGTGTGTGTGTGTGTCCATGTGTGTGTGTGTCCATGTGTGTGTGTGTGTATGTGTGTATGTTTGTGTCCATGTGTGTGTGTGTGTGTGTGTGTGTGTGTGTATGTGTGTATGTTTGTGTCCATGTGTGTGTGTGTGTGTGTGTGTGTGTGTGTGTATGTGTGTGTGTGTGTGGTGTGTGTGTTTGTGTGTGTGTGTGTGTCCATGTGTGTGTGTGTGTGTGTGTGTGGTGTGTGTGTTTGTGTGTGTGTGTGTCCATGTGTGTGTGTGTGTGTGTGTGTGTGTGTGTGTGTATGTGTGTATGTTTGTGTCCATGTGTATGTGCGTGTATGTGTGTATGTTTGTGTCCATGTGTGTGTGTGTGTGTGTGTGTGTGTGTGTGTGTGTGTGTGTGTGTCTGTGTCTGTGTCTGTGCCTGTGTGTCTGTGTGTATGTTGAGTGTGTTTGCGTGTTTTTCTTTATATATATGTGTGTGTGTGTGTGTGTGTGTGTGTGTGTGTGTGTGTGTGTGTGTGTGTGTGTGTGTGTGTTTGTATGTGTGTGTGTGTTGTGAACGTATGTCCTTGCACACAATCTTTTAAAATTTATCCGTCAAACACTTTCAACAAAACCTTGTTGAAACGCCATTTAAGAAAAAAGACAATAAAGCCCTACATATTTGTTTTGACGATATACTCTTTAGTAAACATATCTGATCTTCACATGCCGTCCACCCTGTGTAACAGTCGGACGTGTATTTTCAAATCTGCATTTATGCATGAAAAATTTTGCACAAATTATGAAAAAAGCATTTGCACACGCAGAATTTTACGCAAACTATAATAAAATTAAAAACAAATGTTTTCATAAGCGATTCAGCGTTACCAAACACTATCAGCTCTTCTGTCTGTTTGTACTGTATGTCTCACCCTGACAGCTTGAGCCGAATTAATATGTCGTTGACGTTGGAGTTCAAGTTCAAGTTCATATTGCTGATAGCCCAGCCGACCACTAGGACCATGTCAGGGCTAACACCACGTCAAAAACGACAACCAGGTCAAGATAAAAGACAACAGTTAAAAACTATGTTCACCGTTAACCTTACAAGTCTAAAATCAAAAGACAACAGTTAAAAACCATGTTCACCGTTAACCTTACAAGTCTAAAATATAATTAAAGAAAAAACATACTCAGACGTAGAATCATATCAGGTGAAATCTATTGATCTCTTGTAAAAACTGGAAAATTGCATCAGGAGGGACGTCTCGGGAGAGGTATTTTAAGGAGTCCGCCGTGTACTGCTTTTATCTCACATCGTACAAGTCCCAGCAATCATGGTGTCTGATGCTCAGTGGCTCGTCACATGGTATACACCACGGAGCTACTTCATTTTTTAAAAGGTATGAATGAGTGTAGGATGTGTGACCAGCGTGTAACCTACTTAACACTGTCTCTATCTTGTGGTTCCCTGCAGCAGATGTTTTTAAAAGGTAGGAATGAGTGTAGGATGTGTGACCAGTGTGTAACCTACATAACACTGTCTCTTTCTTACGGTTCCCTGCAGCAGATGGGAGAATTTCTTCCGTTGACTTTAGAAACGTTTTAGCTGACTGGTTGTTCCATGTTTTGCCCCTCCTGTGTTTCACTTTGTATTTCTTTGTTCTTTGTTCTTTGGTTTGCAGATTTTGGTGGTTCCCTTGGTTTGAAATGTGTTCGACGTTATTTTGAAAATGACATTGTTCTTTGTAAAAAAAAAATAGTAAAAAGAAATTAAGACAAAAATTCTTTCGACAGTGTAAGATTGTATTCTTTGTTGCAGATGTCGTTTAAAACGGTTTGTAATGCTTCCCAAAAATGTGTGACCTTGCTGCACGATCAAAGTAAATGCACGATGTTTTCTTTTTCCATGTCACAGAATTCGTTTTTTGTTAGTGTCTACATCTATATTAAAAAAATGTTTGCTGCAGTTATTCAAGAAATTAATCTCATATGAAGCCACTGTAACTTAACTTCTTCAATTTGTTGTTTCATCATCATCATCATAAGGTGCCCTGCCGCATGGCGTTGGCGACCATGGACTTCCAACCATCTCTATCTCTCGTTGCCCCTAGCATCTCCCCCACCCTCCTCATCCCCAGCCACTCTGCAAGTCCGTCCAGCATTCTCTCCCTGGGTCTACCTGGTGCTCTCTTTCCCTCCAGCTTGTTGTTTACTCTTTTATATACAATGCTCCAGTTAATGTCACTCATGGCTTCTTTGATGCATTTGACACACCAGCATGGATGGCCATTATCAGCTGTCAGGATGTCATGATAAACTCTTGGCCTTGTCTTGACATCAATATTGGTTCTGAGCGATTTGGGCATATTTCATGTTTTGTTAACTTTGAAGTCAATATCAACGGAACGGATGCAGGTTTTGATTGATTGTATCATTCTGGAAATTCCTAAAAATAGTTTGCTTTTTACGAATACAGATCCTGAATGATTGTATATATCCTGAAAACTCTAAACAGTTTTATTTTACTTTGTATTTTTTCTTCAGTGTCTAGATATCGATGAGGGTTTCATTTGAGATTTTAGACAATTGTTTTCTGGTCCGTGTGACCATGACCTTGGCACCATGACTTCGTAAGGGGTGTCTTTGCAACTTCTTGACGTTCAACACGTTTGACTTGAATTTTAAACGTCTAGTCAGAAACAGCTGAGAAAATCTTTCATACTTGACACACATGCATATTCACACACACACACACACACACACACACACACACACACACACACACACACACACACACACACACACACACACATACACACACACACACACACACACACACACACACACACACACACTCACACACACACTGTCTCTCTCTGCCTCTCCCTTCTCTCTTCTCTCCCTCCCTCCCTCTTTCTCTCCCTCTCTCTCCTGTCTGTTCTCTCTCTCTCCCTCCATCTCTCTCTCTCTCTCTCTCTCTCTCACACACACACACACACACACACACACACACACACACACACACAAGGAGTTGGAATAAATGCACACAAAACTCATATCGATTGATCTTGAAAGGGAGTGTGATTTCTTATTATTTTTATTCATTTCCTCATCATGGAAAGTGTATTGCATTGCGTGACGTGTCCATTATGTGTATGATATTACGGAATACTTGATTTGTTGATAAGTATTCGTATGTCATGTTTGTCTTATTTGTTTGTTGTGTGATTTGTGTGAATGAAATGGGTCACAATACAAATATTGATTAATGCTGTATACTGGATGTGTATCTGTGTATGTATGTGTGTTGTGATTGTAAATTGTACTGTACATACGTTCGGACTAAAGAAAACAACCTTCTTAACAAGACGAAAAAGAAAGTACCTAAAATCAACACTTTTTAAGGAACACGTTTGAACAGCGCTTTCTGAAGAGGTTCTGACAATATTAAAATCCTGTTTTCACATCATGATAATCCATCGTTGTCTTTACTCAGACTCAAGTTTTATTTCATTTGATTCTTCATCAAGGTCACAGGACACAACGTCATCATTATGTCCCCTGCCGCATGTCGTTGGGGATCATGGCCCTCCACACGAATCTATCCCTTGTCGCTTCAAGTACGTCTGCCATCCTCTCTGTCCTCAGCCACTCTGCAAGTCTGGGTCTACCTGGTGCTCTTTCCCTCCAACGTTCCTGTTGTGACTAGGTGCTCTAATTTCTCTTGCCTCAAAAAATGTCTTATAAATTGTTGCTTGCCTTTTCCTAATCTTCTGTAGTACTGTTCTTTTTGTGTCTGCCTTTCTCAAGACTGTCTTCAAGATTCTGTTTTCTTTGCTGTGCGTCCATGGAACTCGGGACATAGAACAGGGAGCATAAGAAGTGCTGAATCTGGATTTTCTGCAATATTTTTACATAAAAAAGAGATTATTAGAATTGCTTGACCATCAAGCAGCGGGTGGGTGCTGGTAGGCAGGATGAAGAAGAGAAAGAGTTAAAGACTGAAGAACATTGGGGACGGCAAATTAATGATGCACGTTTTCCACGTTACACCCATAAGCCCCCCAGGCTGAGCTCTGCTGTGTGGAATAATCGGCTCTCATCCCTGACAGGAAACGCCATTCACGTGAACGTGCACGAGCTGTACGAGCTGCTGAATACACGTAACGTCGTTCATTGGCATCAAAGTCCACGCCATCTATTCTTTTCGTCACGCACTCGCGTGTAAGTTTCCACAGTAAGAACCAGAGCCAGTCCATTGTTGTGCATGCTGGCCTTTTATTGGATAAAGCTGTCGAGACAATATGCAGGTCAAATGAATTGAAGTAAACTGTTTTAGATAAACAACAACAAAATTCAATGTCAGCTTGAAACAGAGACACGGGACAAAACCTTTATGGCAGCCACCAAGACCTGGGAAAAAACGGCCAATTCATCGCTTGGTAGTGCTGCTGTTTTTCTTTAAAACCCAGCCGACTGTGTAGAGCCATATCAGGATCAGGGCTATAATCGTTTCAAAACATACACAATACTTCAACAGGGAAAAAAGGAAAGAAAGAAAAAAATTAAGTACGCGGATCAATGCATTCGCGCACATAATCTAAGGAGATGCCCCCGGTCTTGACCATCCCATCCGACTGTGTAGACGACGAACGACATAGAAAGAATAAGAATCTTGACACATTGGGTAATAGAAAAAGTGACGATTACAGGCATTCCATCCAGTAGATAGACAGATTGGTAGATATGTACCGCAAACTGAAGCTGGCGCCCTCCCCAACCTGTCCCTGCGGTCAAGAAGACCAAACCATGGAGCATATACTCCAAATATGTCCCCTTCCCCAGGTGGCAAGACAGGACGTGTGGCCGACAGACACTCCGCTGACAACCAAACTCCATGGCTGCAGACAGGAGCTGGAAAAGACGGCTGCATTCATCGCCCGGACTCAGATGATTGTGTAGCAGCGTACGCCAAGAAGAAGAAGAAGATTGGTAGATGTTTGTGTCTCCCTTGGACATTGTGGTGGGCAGGTGGATGAAATGAAACAGTGAGCGGTGGGGGCCGAGAGGGGGGAGGAGGGGTTGCAGACCGAAACTATGTTGCGTTGTGCAGATACCTGTGGACATACTACGATAGTCTTAAGACAGCTGGACAAGTGAAGGGATACAAGTGGACGTACGATAGAGACTTAAGATAGCTGGACAAGTTAAGGGTTACAGGTGGACGTACGATAGAGACTTAAGATAGCTGGACAAGTTAAGGGTTACAGGTGGACGTACGATAGAGACTTAAGATAGCTGGACAAGTTAAGGGTTACAGGTGGACGTACGATAGAGACTTAAGATAGCTGGACAAGTTAAGGGTTACAGGTGGACGTACGATAGAGACTTAAGATAGCTGGACAAGTTAAGGGTTACAGGTGGACGTACGATAGAGACTTAAGATAGCTGGACAAGTTAAGGGTTACAGGTGGACGTACGATAGAGACTTAAGATAGCTGGACAAGTTAAGGGTTACAGGTGGACGTACGATAGAGTCTTAACACAGCTGGACAAGTGGTTACGGGTGGACGTACGACAGTCTTAAGACAGCTGGACAAGTGGTTACAGGTGGACATACGATAGAATCTTAAGACAGCTGGACAAGTGAAGGTTACAGGTGGACGTACGATAGAATCTTAAGACAGCTGGACAGGTGGTTACAGGTGGACGTACGATAGAGTCTTAAGACTACTGGAGAGGTGGTTACAGGTGGACGTACGATAGTCTTAACACAGCTGGACAAGTGAAGGTTACAGGTGGACGTACGATAGAATCTTAAGACAGCTGGACAGGTGGTTACAGGTGGACGTACGATAGAGTCTTAAGACTACTGGACAGGTGGTTACAGGTGGACGTACGATAGAATCTTAACACAGCTGGACAAGTGGTTACAGGTGGACGTACGATAGTCTTAAGACAGCTGGACAAGTGGTTACAGGTGGACGTACGATAGAGTCTTAAGACTACTGGACAGGTGGTTACAGGTGGACGTACGATAGAATCTTAACACAGCTGGACAAGTGAAGGTTACAGGTGGACGTACGATAGTCTTAAGACAGCTGGACAGGTGGTTACAGGTGGACGTACGATAGAATCTTAACACAGCTGGACAAGTTAAGGGTTACAGGTGGACGTACGATAGAATCTTAAGACAGCTGGACAAGTGAAGGTTACAGGTGGACGTACGATAGAATCTTAAGACAGCTGGACAGGTGGTTACAGGTGGACGTACGATAGAATCTTAACACAGCTGGACAAGTGAAGGTTACAGGTGGACGTACGATAGTCTTAAGACAGCTGGACAGGTGGTTACAGGTGGACGTACGATAGAATCTTAAGACAACTGGACAGGTGGTTACAAGTGGACGTACGATAGAGTCTTAAGACAGCTGGACAGGTGGTTACAGGTGGACGTACGATAGTCTTAAGACAGCTGGACAGGTGGTTACAGGTGGACGTACGATAGAGTCTTAAGACAGCTGAACAAGTGGTTACAGGTGGACGTACGATAGAATCTTAACACAGCTGGACAAGTGAAGGTTACAGGTGGACGTACGATAGAATCTTAAGACAGCTGGACAAGTGGTTACAGGTGGACGTACGATAGAATCTTAAGACAGCTGGACAAGTGGTTACAGGTGGACGTACGATAGAATCTTAAGACAGCTGGACAGGTGGTTACAGGTGGACGTACGATAGAGTCTTAAGACTACTGGACAAGTGGTTACAGGTGGACGTACGATAGAGTCTTAAGACTACTGGACAGGTGGTTACAGGTGGACGTACGATAGAGTCTTAAGACTACTGGACAGGTGGTTACAGGTGGACGTACGATAGAGTCTTAAGACTACTGGACAGGTGGTTACAGGTGGACGTACGATAGAATCTTAACACAGCTGGACAGGTGGTTACAGGTGGACGTACGATAGAGTCTTAAGACAGCTGAACAAGTGGTTACAGGTGGACGTACGATAGAATCTTAAGACAGCTGCACAGGTGGTTACAGGTGGACGTACGATAGAATCTTAAGACTACTGGACAGGCGGTTACAGGTGGACGTACGATAGAATCTTAACACAGCTGGACAAGTGAAGGTTACAGGTGGACGTACGATAGAATCTTAAGACAGCTGGACAAGCCGTTACAGGTGGATGTACGATAGAGTCTTAAGACAGCTGGGCAGGTGGTTACAGGTGGACGTACGATAGAGTCTTAAGACAGCTGGGCAGGTGGTTACAGGTGGATGTACGATAGAGTCTTAAGACAGCTGGGCAGGTGGTTACAGGTGGACGTACGATAGAGTCTTAAGACTACTGGACAAGTGGTTACAGGTGGACGTACGATAGTCTTAAGACAGCTGGACAAGTGAAGGTTACAGGTGGACGTACGATAGAATCTTAAGACAGCTGGGCAAGTGGTTACAGGTGGACGTACGATAGTCTTAAGACAGCTGGACAAGTGGTTACAGGTGGACGTACGATAGAGTCTTAAGACAGCTGGACAAGTGGTTACAGGTGGACGTACGATAGTCTTAAGACAGCTGGACAAGTGGTTACAGGTGGACGTACGATAGAGTCTTAAGACAGCTGGACAAGTTAAGGGTTACAAGTGGACGTACGATAGTCTTAAATCTCCTGGACAAGTGGTTACAGGTGGACGTACGATAGAGTCTTAAGACTACTGGAAAAGTGAAAGTTACAGTTAGAATATATGGTCCATAGAGTCTTATGACTGCAGGAAATCGTAGAGAAAAAATACAAAGATGATGGTTGGGGTTTGTTCAAGAGGAATTCATAGGACTCAGACAAGTCCATGCGTGCTCCACCCAAATCTGTTGGTAATTATCTGGAAGACTTGTTAAACTTGGAGTCTGACGAGGGCTCTTGTTTTTCAGGGCTCTTGTTTTTCCTTTCATGGTGGATTTTCGGCTAATTCCTCTATTCTTCTTTTAGCAAGAGGATCACTTGTATGATGACCAAATTTTGTTCGCATAGGTACTACTTCTGATGCCTGAAGACCTCAGGTCTTCTAAGACATGGATTGTTTATTGCACTGGTTTATCTGTAAGTTTGTCATTATCCTTCTCACCAGAGTATCTTAAGATAGTATATCCACATGAGCTTGTAGATTGGTATTGTTCAGGCCAGCCGAGCCAGTCCAGGGGTTCTTGTTCCACTCTCCACTTACTGAAGTAGGATCATCGAGTTTGTATGTAAGGATGAAGACCTACGAAACGGTTCAGACATTGTTCCTATTCTTTTGTCTTTTTGAGTTCTGTTAGCTGGTATACTTGTGAATAGATTCTTCTGCTATTCTATCCATGATTTTCCAAACTGTGGTCTACAGCCCTTTGTTGTTGTGACAATCCTTTGAAGTGAATCTCCGTGTTTTTCCAGAGCCTTGAATTATGTAATCGATCACGTTAATTTAAATACATGTAAGTACGTTCTCTGCCCAGCTTTACCCTCACTCCCCGTCCTCCGTCCTATAACACGGACATATCCCACCCCCACATACCCTCCTGTCATTTCACCCTCCAAAATTGCGCCAGAGAGGATCATTCAGCACGCGCGCATCCAACGTGACGTGACAAAAGAGCACGTGCACACGTGCAGACAGATCGTATGTAGTGAACCGCCCGGCCACACTAATTCTCGCTTCTCACGTCAAACCCCACCTGCTGCGGCAAGTTCCTAATCAGATTGTGTGTTGTGTGACGGATGAGACTGGCCGCAACAACAACAAAATTGTGACATCGCACGTTTGTCCTATGTGATAATGACGATGACAACAACGATGACAATGATGATGTCAATTGTTAGGTAATCTGATGATGTCGATTGTTAGGTAATCTGATTTTACCGCAAACACCGACTGGGGGGTATAGTCCAGTGTACAGGACACTGATCTTCCAGTGGAAAGTGAAGGTTCGAACCTGCCTGGGTACCGCCTGGTTGGTACAGGGTGGACATTTTTTCCCGACCTCACAGTGTCAAAATATGTGCAGACCTAGTGTCTGAACCCTTTCCGTGGGTACGCAAACTCAGAACATAAAATACGCACGTTAAAGATTCCGTCAGGCATGTCGGTGTTCAGTAGGCTTTCTGGAAATATGAAAACATCCAACATGAACACCTGCGAAAACGGAGTATGAGTAGCCTACCTTTATTGCAGGGTTGGAAATAAATACAGCGTTACACGTAAAAACCCACCCGCGTATTCAAATGCGCGTGAGAGTTGCGGGCCACGAACAAGCAAGCAAACACTTCCAGTGTATAAAATATCATTATGTATGTTATGTATGCTATATGGAGTTCTTATGTCAACATTGTCTTTTCATATGTGTATAAATGTTTTGTCATTTTTCGTTGCCACATTGTGTATTAGATGTCCGTTTGTTGTGAAGCAAAAGATGAATAATAATTTTTAAAAAAGTTATAAAAAATCCTGCACACACAGACCTACTCTACTCACCACCAGTGTGATGGCATTGATGACTGGTACTTATAGATAATCTGATTTCTCTGCATGCACATCTACCTGCTCCAGCAATCCTTCACAATGGGATGACATTTTTTTTTAAAATAATAACAACAGCGTGCAGTGCTTGCCACGATTATTAATGAAGAATGCATGCGCTTGGTGATTATCTTTACAAATGGTGTGCGTGTCTCTTGTCCCGCTGGTTGTCTGATGTCTTCTGCAAGGTTGAATCATGGGACATGCTGTGACAATGAAATAAGAGTGCACATTTGTGGGACATCGTTGTTTGGTTTCTGCAAATAATTCAGACCGACTATGATTATGTTTGTTACCAAACATTTTTCACATACCACCAACATTTTTTGTACAAAATGTGTGTGTGTGTGTGTGTGTGTGTGTGTGTGTGTGTGTGTGTGTGTGTGTGTGTGTATAGAACGAGAGAGAGAGAGAGAGCGATGTTTCTGTCCCATTCTGTGTGTGTGTGTGTGTGTGTGTGTGTGTTTGTGTGTGTGTTCAGCGAGAGAGAGAGAGGGATGTTTCTGTCCTGTTCTCTCGCTCTGTGTGTGTGTGTGTGTGTGTGTGTGTGTGTGTGTGTGTGTGTGTGTGTGTGTGTGTGTGTGTGTGTGTGGAGAGAGGGGTGTTTCTGTCCCATTTTCTACGTTAGATTAACAGCCACAGAATCTGGAAGGTTTTCTTTGGGTTTTTTTCAGAGCTGTGATGATGACAATGGGGATGACAATCATGATGCTATGGAGCTCCATCTAAGATTGAAAGTACACTTACTATCATAACATCCTGGTGGGGATGACAATCATGATGCTATGGAGCTCAATCTAAGATTGAAAGTACACTTACTATCAACACATCCTGGTGGGGATGACAATCATGATGCTATGGAGCTCCATCTAAGATTGAAAGTACACTTAATATCATAACACATCCTGGGGTCAAGCAGAGTATGAAGATGCAGACTCCTGCAGTGTTCGTCAGCAGATTTTGAACATTGCGCACACTGACGTGTTCGTGAAGTGGATGACATTCCACTGTGTGGTCCCAAGGGATGAGACTCGACTGTGTGGTCCCATGGGATGAGATTCCACTGTGTGGTCCCAAGGGATGAGACTCCACTGTGTGGTCCCTAGGGATGAGACTCCACTGTGTGGTCCCTAGGGATGAGACTCCAGTGTGGTCCCTAGGGATGAGACTCCACTGTGTGGTCCCTAGGGATGACTCCACTGTGTGGTCCCAAGGGATGAGACTCCACTGTGTGGTCCCTAGGGATGAGACTCCACTGTGTGGTCCCTAGGGATGAGATTCCACTGTGTGGTCCCAAGGGATGAGACTCCACTGTGTGGTCCCAAGGGATGAGACTCCACTGTGTGGTCCCTAGGGATGAGACTCCACTGTGTGGTCCCTAGGGATGAGACTCCACTGTGTGGACCCTGTCTTTGTGATGAATCCGCAGCACACTCAGCTCTGATTAGGAGCCGGATGGGACCCAAACATCCCACAGTGATTTTGACTGGCTTGATGGGACTTGATCCTACAACCATTGTTTTTGAGAAATTATAATAGGCACAATCTTATTATAATTTACACATATCATGCCTAAACGAATATTATCCATCAAGGAATTTCACTTACTTTTTGTTAGGCCTGATCGGTTCAGCGAACCCTTGTCAGACAGAAATTCCTTGATGGATAATATTCGTTTAGGCGTGATATGTGTAAAGTATAATAAGATTGTGCCTATTATAATTTCTCAAAAACAATGGTCATAAAATTAAGTAACGCCTATATGACTGAAACAAGAAAACTCTCAGCATGGATCCTACAACCTTCCAGTCAATAATCCGTTGCACTTACCATTCACCATGGAGATTGGTGTGATTTTTGTTTATTTGTTGTTGTTTGATGTTTTAATTGACTTTGATTATATTGAATTGAATTGAACTGAATTGATTTGAATTGAATATTACTCAAATGGGACATTCCAGTGAGCATCAGACTGCTTACTGGACTTGGCATACGGCAGGTTTTCAGTTAAGTCGAGTCAACAGTTTGTTACATGCCTTAGATCAGATGTTTCATTGTCTGTGCGAACGTAGAATGATGGAATGCATTTCGTGTCTAGCATATCAAGCATGGACAGGGCCTACACAGTATCTAAAATGACTACAAATATTTTCATACATAAAATGCAAGGGTTATTGGAACCAAATTTGATGCATAAAAGTATGCTGAAACTTCACTTTGGTATGGAAATGGGTTGAAAATATATTTCAGTAGTCCTCATAAAAACAAATGCTTTTCGGAATGTAAAGCATAGGACATGATTTCACTGAACAAATCATTCTATACTTTGCCAACACTGGCAATAAAATGCTTTTCTTTCATCCTCTTCCTTGGAAAAAAATTCAAGATTCACATCAATGCAGTTAATACTAAGTTTGTGAAAAACATTTAAAAAAAAGAGACCATGCTGCTTTTAGTCGGGAGGGGACGAGGTGCCGTTTGACTTTCACAGACAGGATTTAGAAAACAAAATGTCTGCTGTTACTGTATGGATCTTAATGAAATTACGTCCTATGCAATGGGACATTGTGAATGCAGTCGATTCATAAACCATTTTTAAAGGTCACAGCTACTTTACCAATTTGTCTAAGAATTTATCTCAAACATTTTCATCAAGTATTTGTCCAAGATTAGATATTAATGATTTGAAATATGGAAAGATCTCAACTGATCCAGGTGCGACACATTCCAGCTGTTTGTAACCATAGCCATGACTGGCTAGCTGTGTCGTCAGCCTACCTTTCCCTTGGAGGGTCACATTATTTTTTTATATTATGTCTATGCATATCTATTACACATCCGCTTTTGTTGTTGTATTTATGTCACTGTAACACGTAAAAATGTAAAGCTAAGTTAAAAACAAGATATAAAACCAGATATAAATTTCAGTTCCTCAAGATGTCCTTGTGGTCGGAATGAATTCCATATGCACTAACATCACAAGTGCCGTGTGATGGAGAAGATCCAGAGTGATCATGGCAAAGCCTTAAACCTGCACATAAACCCATGAGCTGGCCAGGTCCTGAGGTCCTATCCAAGCCCATCTTATGTTTTTAATTGTGCGAGGCCCATTAGCGAAAACCAGAAACAGAGAGGTATAAGAACCATCCTTCTTTTGATCGCCATCTACATGGTTAGGCCACATCTGGCAGTGAGTGTAGCTGTTTTTTGTTTTTTGTCTTGTTTATACCGGCTGCCATGGAGCTTGGTCATCTGTACTTGCTGGCAGCCATGTCTCCTGCCACTAAGCCTGATAGAGATGGCATAGCTGCTGTATGTGGTCAAATGTCTGGTCTTCTTGACTACAGTGGCAGTTGGTGGAATGATTTTTCTGTCACTCTCTTTGTTTATGCCTTGCTCCTTTGCTTTCTATCATGTTCCTGTCATTGTCTGCCTTGCTGGTCCATTCACCTTAAGTGTTCTATAAAGCCTTACATACTTTTTTTTTAAGGATTGATCATCGGGTACACGTACTGACTGAATTTTTTGGTTCTAAGGAAATGTGATGTGCAGATGCGATTTAGCATTCACGCCATTTTCATGTTTTTAGTATCCTTAGTTACCTTTACATTTGTATTCACGTTTTTTCTTTTATTTTCTTTTGTTTTTGTTTTTTCTTCAATTCTCTGATGATGAATTGGAACAAAGTGGTCAACGCTAGGGGCATATCCTTTGATTATGTGTGCGAATGCATTGATATGTGTACTTAATTTTCTTTTCTATTTACTTTTTCCCAATCATTTTTTTCCCAACCATATGCTGTATCCATTTTGAACTGGTTATGTCCCTGATATGGCTTGGCACAGTCAGATGTACTTTAAACAATAATAATAAGGCATCGGCTTTAACTAGTGGTTCCTAAGCGTATTGAGCCTGTTGTGGCCGATGCAGAGCTTCAAGATCATTTGCTGCTCTCCAGACAGACGGTAGTACACCCTGGCACCGCTGACCATTTGATTCCCCAGTGGCCTTCTATTAATGACATATGCTTTAACTTTCTTCTTTACCTTCATAGGCATCTTCTTCTGGTTGTAATCCCATTACCAGCATATTGTTTGAGGAACTCATGGGTCACAGCAGCAGATATGATTCTCCACCTTGTCTCTGAAGTTCAGCAATAAGCAGTTTAGATACGTTGTTTTTTCTTCTTCTTTCATTCATTTTCTGCATGGTCAGACCATATCTGGCAATGAACATGGCCGTTTCCCCATCCCACCCCCAAATTTTTATCGGCTGCCATGGAGCTTGATGGCCAGAGGAGTTGTAGTCAGCCATCTTATGAAGACTGGTTCAGTCATTGATATCTGCCATCTAACTTCCTCTGTCAATCTCTGTAACAGTTTTCTTTCAAATCGCCCTGTAGATGGTCTTAGTGTGTCATGGCAGGTGACACAACCAAACCAAATGGTTTATGGGTGACTTTTTTCTATATTCAGGTCAAAACAATGCTGGCTCTTTTCCACATTCAGGTCAAAACAATGCTTATTATGTTTAAATAATAAAAAGTCAAAACAGTATTGTAGTACACAGGTATGACCTGAATTTGAAGATCACATTGTTTAAAAAGATGTTTCAAAAATGAAGTTAAATTTGTTAAAAAGTATAAGTTTCGATTGGAGCAGAATCAGGAAGCAGTCGTATCTACAAAATACCAGTTGTGATTCAAAACAAAACTACAATTTTCTTGGACTCAAGTGAAAAACTGGGGTGGACACATTCATTTCTGTCTAACAACATACATGTGGCTTTTAAAAGATACATAGACAATTTAGTTCTTCTTGTTCACAACTGAAAACAATTCTTTTGTGGCTACAATAGTTTTAAACAGAAAGCATCAACTTTTAAAAAAACAAAGAATTTGCGTGATCATACACTTTGCATATTTGCATGATAGCGTTTTTAATATATACTATGGCACTGCTAAAAAAGGAATACTACTATTATGGTCCGGCCACCCCAAAAGGATGTGACAAGCTTCCTATCTTGCTACAGACCAGCAGCTTTGTCTCTCTGTGACATTTCCAGATACAAGCAGATGGTAAAGTAAGATCATCCAGTTTGGAACTGTAGAAGCAACTTTTGGGTGAGTTTTGTTCCCTTGGTTCTGTATGTTGCTTTTGTCTGGGGTCGAATAAACACACAGTGTAACAATTTATTTGTTAATAAACAATTACAACGTGTATTAGATGACACCAGACCAGAATAGCAAGTAAATGAAACCCATCCAAAACTTGCTCTTCATAAATAGTCCATAGCTCTTGAAAGTTGCTGTAAGCCAAAGATTTCCCCCTCCTCATTTCAACACTTTGCCAATGAGGAGTGTTTTGCACTGGTCAGGGAATCTGCCAGATAACTGCTGGCAGATCAGAGTGCATATGGATTTTTCAATGTGTGATGGATTCCTCTAGAATACCAAGTGTGATGAATTCCTCATGAACAAACTCCAAACTTGCTACAGAAACGAACGTGTCCACTCCAGTCTTTCACATCACCTGGTGGTCCTGTTTGCCTGGTTTTGTTGTTCTGGTGCGATATCATATAAACTCATGTTAACAATTTATTTATTCCTTGTTATAATCTTCCGGTTGCCAGAACACACTCAAAATCAACTGTTGTCAGATATTGTCACGAAAAAGAAACTTCACAGCCCACCATTTTGTCTTCAATATTTCACCATCTTTTGATATTACTCACCAATCAAACTATATTGTACAAATACAGAAACGTGAACTGGACGCTCTCTCAATGCAGATAAATATCACATAACTGTGGACACCAAAATGATAAGAAGAAAAAGAAAAAGAAATAATAATAACCACCAATGCACGCCGAAAATGTTGTCATTTTACATCACAAAGCATAATGTAAGCAGTAACCTATAGCAAAAACGAATGAGAGAAACTTGTTATTTTATGCAACTTGTCCAAAATATCACTTAACACAGTTTGTAAGAGAAAAAATACACAGAGAGAGAAAGACAGACAGACAGACAGACAGACCGAGCATGCGTTTTTGTGTATGAGCATGTTGATTAGGGTTTGAGGTTATGACAGCACATTTGTGCAAACGCAAGTTCCCCAATCCGATTATTCACAGCACTTTCGCTTCAGATCATCGTTTTCTTCATAACATTTCCATGGTCTTCCGGCTTGCTAATCACCCCTGGAAATGAACAACAACAAACAAAGAACAACAAAGAGGTTAGAATTTACAGAACATGGTGGCTGTCACTATCACAACTGCCATATTATGAACTAAACCATAAGCTCTAGTTGTGAACATGCCCTAAAACAGAAATACTGTCTGCTATGCGCTGGTAAAAGTCCAATCGGCAGTCATACGGTATAGCTAGCACTGAATATTTAATCACACAAGAGCTCAGACTGTCTTAAAGATAGACATGAATAATTCTGTACAATGCAAAAATGTTTTCTAAATCTTTCTGTAATGACTAACTTTAGAATGAGTCACATGGCATTTCTCCCTAATTCTGACAAAAGTGCCTTCTTTGATAACTTGTGAACAGAACCCTGATAGCCAAGATTATAACAGATGACAGCAGTAATGCTTTCTCAGCCTTAAAAAAATTCCATAACAGTTCCAACTGAAACAGTGGAAGGTTGGCAGCTTGCACAGACTTGTATAAGGGATCAAATTTGATGCTATTTATGCTCACGATGTTGAAAGAGAACTGAACACGAGTCTAAATATACAGAGAGCATTTTGAGAGCAAATCTTGTTACTCATTTGTTGACAAATAATATGTCAACAATCATCGTTTTGTTTTGGATAATAGAACACATGACTTAAGAGTCACTGTCCTGATCCATCCATCTCATTTTTCAGCACCTAAATCAATCAACATGTGCGAGTCTGTCAGATACAAAATTATTTAGCCTTTAAACTTTCTGAAAAAATACTGGATATCCTGATGAGAGAAAGTATCTAGCAGACTGAAAACAAAACCAACCACCCAACCAACCAACCAACCACCTAACCAACCAACCCACCAACCAACCAACCAGCCAGCAACCCAATCAACAAAACAATTAAAAAGTACGCATTCTGTCTAAAGGTTTTTGGACTGTTAAAGCACAGCCTGTGCTCCATTTACTACACAGAAGTCAATGGCCTTCTTCTACATGTTTACCATTTCATAAAACAAAATCTTGTGAGAAGTAGGAAGAAAAGCCATATGCTGTTAAGTGTAACACAACAACCAACAACTACCTCATAAGTGTTAACACAACAACCACACACTATCTCAATAATCATCACCCACTTCAGGGTTTCCCCCATCCACACTCAACCAGCCTTCTCTCCAATCAACTGCCATGGTGATAACAAAACTATTGTGTGCATACACTGATACAGCATCACTCTGTCCTTTGTATTAGTTGTGATGATACAGCATCACTCTGTCCTTTGTATTAGTTGTGATGATACAGCATCACTCTGTCCTTTGTATTAGTTGTGATGATACAGCATCACTCTGTCCTTTGTATTAGTTGTGATTTGATTTGCACAAAGTGCCAATACAGAGCAAAGCACGTTTAATGATAACAAAAAAATCTGTACAAGTAAAAAATTCTACACAGTTGAGGTTTAATTACTTTATACAATTTAAAGATAGACATCAATGTTGAAACACCTTATAACAAAAAACATATTATGACTGAAAAATGTTAAAACAACAATAACATAACAAAAAAATGTAAACCAAAAATGTTAAAACAACAAAATGTGTAGAGACACACAAGCATTGTCAGTACAAATGAAACGGTGGTGCCAAACAAAACATACAATTGTCATAAACATGCGAAAGTGCCAGACTTATGTCAAAAGTTCAGAATGTCAACAAAAAGTTCAGAAAATCAAAAGAAATCACAAAACAATGACGAGCAGAATCTTTTTGTTTCTTTACTTTCGCCGTCCGCCTCCTCCGGCCAAAATCATAGCGATCCTGATGAAGATGTTCAGTGTGTCCAGGTAGATACCAATACTCCTGCAACAGTTAAAGCAGACAATTTCTCAACAGAACAGAACATGTGTTTTACTCATGCAACAATCAGGGCAGATAATTTCCCAGGAGAAAAGTTAATGCATGTACTTTACTACTGCAACAGGCATGACAGACATTTTCTCAACTAAAAAAATTAGTGCACATGCTCTATTACTGCAGCAGTCATTATTATTATCATTATTTTTGTTTAAAGCCCAGCCGACTGTATAGAGCCATAACAGGGCTACAACCATTTCAATACATACACAATACTTCAACAGGAAAAAAATGGAAAAGAAAATCAAGTACACATATGAATGCATTCGCACACATAATATAAGGAGACACCCCTGGCGTTGACCACTCCATCCAATTTATCACACTGGGGATTTTAAAAAACACACCTGAATACAAATGTAATTATAACTAAGGACATATAGATCTATACAAATGGGCTTAAATTACCAAAAATTGCATATACATATCTCATTTCCCTAGAGCCAAAATGCGTTTAATACATATGCCCAATTATCAATCCTAAGAGAAGTATGTAAGACTTTATCAAACACATACAAGTGAATGGACTAGCAAGGCAGAAAATGACAGGAAGAAATGGCAGAAAGCAAAGGAACAAGGAAGAAACAAAGAGAGTGGCGGAAAAGAGGAAATTTCTAGCACAGAATTTCCTGAAGGTGGGGATACTATTTATACTGAAAGAGCCCCCAGGGAACTGCAGCAGTCAGGGTAGACAATTTCTCAAGACAAAACTTAATACACATGTATTTTACTACAGCAACATGAATGACAGACATTTTCTCAGCTGAAAAGCTGGTATACATATTTTACTACAGCAACATTTCATCAAACAGTCTATGCATTACAGGGGTGTGGCTGCATGGTTACGACTCCTGTCTTGGATGCTAGAGGTTCTGTGTTTGATTGTAAGTCAGGTAGGGCTTTTCTCCCCTCTCCACTAGACCTTGAATGGTAGTCTGGATGATAGTCTTTCAGATGAGACGACAAACCAAAGTCCAATGTAAAACATGCACTCAGCATGTGTCAAATGATCCCACAACAACGAAAGAATTGTTTCTGGCAACATTCTGAAGAAATATCCACTTTCAAAGTTAACTGAAAACACACACACAAAGGGAGGAAAACCAACACCAAAGCAACACAGGTGGCACTGCACAGCAGCAACACGCTGTCCATGAGGACAGCAGCCCTAATTTCACACAATAACTACTGTGAAAAAAAGGGGGCCAAAGAGAATTATAATACAGCATATATTTTCTCAAGTCAGTATCTAGACACTTTCTTCATTTTACATCAACTCTACAGTTAAAGAAATTACCTGTGTAGTCAGTGAAACATTTCAACAGTAGCCAGTACATGTTGTATTGTTTTTCCTATCATTTTCTTAACAGTCAGTGTATCAAAATCAAAGAATTTCTCAACTGTGACCACAGTCTCTTTGATCTGTAGTCAGTGCATACATTTCTCAATAGTCACTGCATATTTCCCAACAATTTTTTTGATAATCAATTCACTTACCTTTTTTTTTCTCTATCAAACTTAATGCAAACATACTGTCAATGGTCAGTGAATACAACGAACTCTTGCTGGCACTGAGGAGTTTCTGCTTTCTTATCTAACAATACAGGTATGAGTCTGGCTGGAAAAAGAAAAAAAAAATTCATTTCTGAATGGATACTGGACTTTGTTCAGGACTGGGAACACTAAAGCAACATGTGAAAGAAGAAGAGAAGATGGAAATTGCTATCGTAATGCTGGCCATGACAAACACTGAGGTCTCTACCACCTCACTCTCTATGACCGTTACTTCATGGTACAACCTTCACCTTTTTACCTTACTGAATACATTATGTCAACAGCTGCTGGATGGATCTCTCAATGGTCACTGACTACATTTTAAACTTTATATATTTTCTTACAAAACTCAGTGCCAACATTTTCTTCCTTATATCTTTTCTCACAAAAATCAGTGCCAACATTTTCTTCCTTATATCTTTTCTCACAAAACTCAGTGCCAACATTTTCTTCCTTATATCTTTTCTCACAAAAATCAGTGCCAACATTTTCTTCCATATATCTTTTCTCACAAAACTCAGTGCCAACATTTTCTTCCTTATATCTTTTCTCACAAAAATCAGTGTCAACATTTTCTTCCTTATATCTTTTCTCACAAAAATCAGTGCCAACATTTTCTTCCTTATATCTTTTCTCACAAAACTCAGTGCCAACATTTTCTTCCTTATATCTTTTCTCACAAAACTCAGTGCCAACATTTTCTTCCTTATATCTTTTCTCACAAAACTCAGTGCCAACATTTTCTTCCTTATATCTTTTCTCACAAAACTCAGTGCCAACATTTTCTTCCTTATATCTTTTCTCACAAAAATCAGTGCCTACATTTTCTTCCATATATATTTTCTCACAAAAATCAGTGCCAACATTTTCTTCCTTATATCTTTTCTCACAAAAATCAGTGCCAACATTTTCTGCCATATATATTTTCTCACAAAAATCAGTGCCAACATTTTCTTCCTTATATATTTTCTCACAAAATCAGTGCCAACACTTTTTGCCTTATGTATTTTTTGTCACAAAAATCAGTGCCAACATTTTTTGCCTTATATCTTTTGTCACAAAACTCAGTGCCAACATTTTTTGCCTTATATCTTTTTTCAAAAAAATCAGTGCCAACACTTTTTGCCTTATATCTTTTTTCACAAAAATCAGTGCCAACACTTTTTGCCTTATATCTTTTTTCACAAAAATCAGTGCCAACATTTTCCACCCTATATATTTTTTTCACAAAAATCAGTGCCAACATTTTCTGTCAGCAGAATATATCCCAACATTTGACCCTAAGCAAAGCATCATCCATCATCTGACTCACATGTTGACAGGGTCATAGGGATGGTCCAGGTAGACAGGGTAATGTTCAGCCATCTTGATGATACGCTGCGTGTCGTACAGCAGGAACATGCCAAACAGCACCAGACCGCCATACATGGATACGGAGTACAGGCCTGCACCCAGAGCTGTGGTTGGTGGCAAGAACATGGAGCCTGTGGTGTGAACAAAGGGAAAGACAGATTTAAAAGCTAAAAATCTGAAGGTTTTTGTTAACCTCACTTGGGGGCATATAATAAAGCTATCCATGAATTACAAAAGCCAACTTTCCAACAAACATAAAATTCACACACACACACACACACACACACTCTCTCACACTCTGTCACACACACACACGCACACGCACACGCACACGCACACACACACACTCTCTCTCTCTCACACACATATTCTCTCACACTCTGTCACACACACACACACACACACACACACACACACACACACACACACACCACGCACACGCACACGCACACACACACACACACGCACACATACACAGTACCCACATTGTAAGCCTGACTCCAAGATTATTATATTATTGGCATATTATACTTTCTCACAGGATTGTAATACTGTTATGTCTTCTCACGGATTGTAATGCATGATTTCAAGGATTGATCTGCTATGTCTTCTCACAGGATTGTAATACTGTTATGTTTCTTCTCACAGGATTGTAATACTGTTATATCTTCTCACAGGATTGTAATACTGTTATGTCTTCTCACAGGATTGTAATACTGTTATATCTTCTCACAGGACTGTAATACTGTTATATCTTCTCACAGGATTGTAATACTGTTATATCTTCTCACAGGATTGTAATACTGTTTTATCTTCTCACAGGATTGTAACATTGTTACACATTCTCACAGGATTGTGATATCATAACTTCTCACTGGGTTATAATATTAAAACTTCTCACATGACTGTAATACTGTTACATTTCCCACAGGAATGTAATACTGTTATACCTTCTCATATGATTGTAATACTATCATACACTCTCACAGGATTGTGATACAATTAAGCTTTCATACAAGACTGTAGTATTGCTATATCTTCTTTCAAAGACTGTAATAGTGTTATATTTCTCACAGTTTCACACTATCGTTATACCTTCTCACAGATTTGTAATATTGTTAGGTCTTACAAATAACAAGGAATATGATCCAATGGTTTTTATTTTCTATACTGCACATACTTAATTCTCTTCACATTATTTCTACTTGTACACTGCTATCAAATCACTTAACCCTTTGACTCCTGCAACCTATCCGCAAACTGCACAAACTTAACCCTTTGACTCCCTCACACTATCCACCAGCTTCTTGCAGGAAGTTGGTGGATAGAGTGAGGGAGTCAAAGGGTTAAGTTTTTGCTTTGCTAGAGTGGTGGGCAGTGCAGGATGCTGGCAGACGGGGTGCAGGAGTCAAAGGGTTAAGTACAATTTACATGTCATCTACACTGATCAATGAAACAGTTTTACAAACTCCAGCTCACCAATGGAGGATGCCAGAACAATTCCAAGGCCAATGGCCAGCGGTCCTCCCATGTACAGGAACTTTTCACTGGGGGCACACATGGCCACAGTGGACAGACCTAGACGACAAACACACGTCGCATTATCTTCCGCTTTGACATGACCACACAACACGAATGAGATATGTCTTCACTTCAATACCAGCGCGTATTCAACACAGCAGTGTGTAGTTATTTTACTGCAGATCATGGACAATGTCTGGGTTATGGTACAAAATTCATAATAACAAAAATCATAATAAAGCAAACCTGTTAAATACAAGTTACTATTGTACTAACTAACAATAAACCAAAGCTAAAAAGTACAAGTAACAACTGTATTATAATTATTAAAAAATTAACTCCAAATCAAGCAAAACCGAAACAATTTCAAATAACAATTTTGTTAAATTTTCTAAAAATAAATCCAGAAAGCAAGCATTTCAGCCATTTCCCAAAATGTCCAGTTCAATTTCAAACACACACACACACACACAATCGGCGCACACACACACACCAACACACACCAGAACACACACACACCAACACAAGCTTTCATTTCATGCAATGACGTGGCATGATTACTTTTCTTGTTTCAGGGGACAGACAGGTCTGCCTTTGTCAGCCCTGAAGACAAAACAATCCAACAAGTGTGCGAACCCGATCTGTGTGCTAAAAAAAAAACAGTATGCAAAACATAAAACATATCTGTTAAAAATCTTGTAAGCCATGCCACTGCTTTGAGGTTTTATGCAAAACATTAAATGCGCACATTAAAAATCCTGTAAACCATTTCACTGCTAAGAAGTAGACAGACTTGCAGACTGCAGCAACATAACACCTGCAAAATACAGGCCAAACAAAGCACATCAAGCATTCAAAAACAAAACAAAACAAAAACCCAACAACAGCTCAAAACCCAGCAATTAACCCTTTGATTCCTGCAACCCATCCTCCAACTGTAAAAACTTAACCCTCTGACTCCCCTCAGGAAGCTGGTGGATAGGGTGAAGCAGTCAAAGGGTTTTCTGTTTTGCTAGCATGGCTGACAATGCAGGATGCTGATGGAAAGCGTGCAGGAGTCAAAGGGTTTAAAAAAAAAGAGAAAAAAAACAAAATCACCTACCCCCCACAACACCAGCAGTGTACCAGGCAGCCCTGATCAGGATAGGACCTCCCAGTAAACACAGTGGAGCCACCACGGCTCCCATGATGCCTGCATGCACCATCCACGCCATCTGTTTACCGCCGAAACCTTCCTTGTATGGGATGGAGCGTACCACCATGCCTGACCCAATCATGGCCGCAAACGTAGCTCCAATGGCCTGTAACATGCTTTTTTTCTTCAGTCACGAATGATTCCCCCCCCCCCCCCCCCCCCAGTCACAAATGATCTTCGTTTATCCTGTATATGTCTTATAGGATTGTGCACAAACCTTACGTCTTTAGTAAGGTCTTGAGGGACTATCTTACCGATGCATTCTATTCGGTTTGTTTGTTTTCTTTTTTTTTTCTTTTTTTTTTTTTTTGGGGGGGGGGGGGGTCAAATTTACATTACACTTTGAAATCTAGGCTGCCTTTCATTTTGTTTTCATTTTTTCACAATGCATTTTTTACATATTTATCCTTGTTTTGTCTTTATGTTTGTTTTTGAGGTTTTTGATTTTGTTTTGTTTGTTTTTTTTTCTTGTTTTTTTAAAAAAATATGATTATGAATTTTCCGACAGACTTTTGCCATTAAATCTTTTAGGTCCATCAAGTGCATCCTGACCAAGGGAGAGATCAATTTATTCTCTCTCCTAACAGCTGGCACACAAACCACTGTTTGATGCATAGTGCAGGGGACAGAAAATCTCTGTCTGACCGGAAATACACTTATAAACATTTTCATTTTGTCTACATAAGCCAAATTACCCAAGTCTGAAATGTACAAACCACAGCTGCATTGCATTAAACCGTTTCATACCAACAATAATACCTGTAGTAATAGCATCATTACCATTGCTACAACTGGTTACTATCAGGTGAATGATGACTTGGTATAAATGTGTCCTATGTACTTTATGAAAATGTGGACAAAAATTGTATAAATGTGTCCTATGTACTTTATGAAAATGTGGACAACAATTGTATGAATGTGTCCTATGTACTTTATGAAAATATGGACAAAAATTGTATAAATGTGTCCTATGTACTTTATGAAAATGTGGACAACAATTGTATGAATGTGTCCTATGTACTTTATGAAAATGTGGACAAAAATTGTATAAATGTGTCCTATGTACTTTATGAAAATGTGGACAAAATTTGTATAAATGTGTCCTATGTACTTTATGAAAATATGGACAAAAATTGTATAAATGTGTCCCACGTACTTTATGAAAATGTGGACAAAAATTGTATAAATGTGTCCTATGTACTTTATGAAAATGTAGACAAAAATTGTATAAATGTGTCCTATGTACTTTATGAAAATGTGGACAAAAATTGTATAAATGTGTCCTATGTACTTTATGAAAATGTGGACAAAAATTGTATAAATGTGTCCTATGTACTTTATGAAAATGTGGACAAAATTTGTATAAATGTGTCCTATGTACTTTATGAAAATGTGGACAAAATTTGTATAAATGTGTCCTATGTACTTTATGAAAATGTGGACAAAAATTGTATGAATGTGTCCTATGTACTTTATGAAAATGTGGACAAAATTTGTATAAATGTGTCCTATGTACTTTATGAAAATGTAGACAAAAATTGTATAAATGTGTCCTATGTACTTTATGAAAATGTGGACAAAAATTGTATGAATGTGTCCTATGTACTTTATGAAAATATGGACAAAAATTGTATAAATGTGTCCTATGTACTTTATGAAAATGTGGACAAAATTTGTATAAATGTGTCCTATGTACTTTATGAAAATATGGACAAAAATTGTATAAATGTGTCCTATGTACTTTATGAAAATGTGGACAAAAATTAAAGTACAACTACAACATAAAACACATCCCACCTTCCTTGTGTATTGTATTTAAAGAATGCATTAATTATGCAATAAAATCAACCACTCCACCCCCCCCTACCCCCCCCCCCCCCCCCCCCCCCCCCAAAAAAAAAGAAACAGTTTGTACTCTGTAAAGGAAAATAAAAGACTAGCTTTTGTAAAATAACAAAGACTTGTCTCCCTTCCCTCATAAGACAACAGTAACATGCAGACCAGACTTAAATTGACGACAGTCTTTCCTTCTCTCACACACACACACACACACACACACACACACACACACACACACACACACACACACACACACACACACACACAACACAGATCTTTCAGTCCCTCCACCATCTCTCATACATGAACACACAATCTCTGAAAAGCAAGGGTGAAGTCAATACATAATCTAAACATATAACACATAGTGTAAAATGAAGATCATACCATCCACGAGTTCCTCATCATCAACCTCATCATGGCAGGACTCCGACTAACAGCCACGGCCGACAGAGCTGTGATGGCGATGCCGCCTCCAAAATACATGTAGGTGCTGCGGATCCGGTCTCGGACCTCCTGGGACCACATTCTGAAGGAATCAAAGAAATCAAAGTAAACAACAGAGAGGTTCCTCTGGAGATAAAAATTACCGATAAAAATGTTTAAAATTCATACATACATACATATGTACATACAAACATACATACATACATACATACAAGCATTATACTGACAGTTACAGTTTCTCCCAAAAAATAAAACTTCACATAATTTTTTCTCAGAAAAGTGTGCTATTCACATTTTCATCGTAAGGCTGAAACTCATGTGTGGGTGTCTGTACATATACTACAAGTTGGTGAGAAAAATCCTCTTCCCCTCCTGCTCTTTTTCACTTTCACTACACTTACAAGCATTCTTTCTATTCCTGTCCCTTCACATTTCTTCCTTTCCCTACACTAATTTCTTTCCTATCCCAGTCTTCTTCAGCATTTACTTCTGTACTTGACAGGGACACATAAGTAGTCAGTCCCGATATATTTCAAGTCCACACAGTAATATAATTCAATTCAGTTCAATATTCCGTTATTTATCCATCTGGAAACTGAAATGTGCAAACTCTGGGTTCCCACTGCAAATAAATTCTCACACCAAATTAAAAGATTAATACAAAATACAACTCTGCTACAAACATTATTCTCACATCAAAAAAAGAATTCTATGAAAATACAAATGTGTCACAAAACATATACAACTAGTAATACCTGAACAGATCAAATCTGTCACAAAACATATACAACCAGTAATACCTGAACAGATCAATTCTTCCACAAAATGCAGCAGCTAGTCACTGATGTCTTCCACGTTCAAAGTTAGGTAAATACAATTGATCAGAGTATACTCAAAATAATCGTGGCATGAAGTTTGTTTTTTTAACATTATCAAAACTTACACAGATCTGTCGATGGCACCAACTTCATTTGACAGGCCCAGTCCATAGTAGCACAAAGCACCAATGCCCACTGCTGAGGCCCCAGCCACCAGTCCTCGACCCAAGTTGAATGCTGACAACACAAAATTACTGTCAGTATTAATACTACTGAATGACTGACACAAAATGTAATCTTCAGTCATCACAACCAAGATGAAAACTGAGAGGTGGGAGGAGCTTGGGTCTGTTTAACCATTCATCGCTTTCAGACAATTCCACATAGACTCCATTGAGCATGAGTACTACCCTATGCGCTGGTAGGGTCCTGAACTAGGGAAGCAGGGGGGAAGGGACATGGGATCTAAGAAACATCAGGTCAATGCCACCAGAATGATTGGACCATTACGACGGGAAGCAAATTGCTCAATTTTTTTGCAGGCTGAGAATGATTTAGTCTGTGGCTCTATCAACAAACCCAGCCAACCTGCTCACCTGGGAAGTAACTGATGGGGTAGAATGGGGACAGGTAAAAGCAGTAAATACTAAACAGTGACATTACTGGAGCCCAAGGCCTCACATGAACACAGAGGAATGAAAGGAGGTACCGCTACTGAAATAGTCAAAGACAGCAAAACCAAAGATCAAAGCAAATTTAAAGTGCTAAGCACAAAAGATAGGGCAGGGAACATTGTGAAAAAGTTAACAATGCTTAGCCATGGCTAATTCATACTAAATATCAAATGTACCTGTATCTCCTGCAGGGGCCATAAGCCTTTCTTTCAGAGATTTGGTTTTCTGTGCCTGTCTCCTCGCAGCATGCCGTGACTCTGAGGCGTAGGTCTGAAAGCGGGTTGTGAGCCATGGCTGCTTGGGAACTCTGGCGCTGCTCCTTCCCAAAGTTGTCACAAATGCTGTCAGAGGTACAGCGCTGCAGCGAACTGCTTGAGACAGCAACATCTTGACCTGAAAATCAGTACACACACAAAATAGTCAAAATCATCTCTTTTCTTGTAGATGTGTTTCTGGTTTAAAAGTGCATTATTCGTCACTTTGAACCCAGCCGGACCGTTACAATAGTACACACTGAGTCAGAACAATAACACATTAACACACAGCAAGGCAGAACATTTCCAACCCTACTGCTAGCTCATATACATTTTTTTTTTACTACTACTGTACTGGCAATAAACTGGTAATAAAACATTACTCAGTAATTCAATGCCTACAATCACTTTTCTTCTTCAGTAAAAAATAACCCTCAGTTTATTTACTGAATATATAGAATTTAAGATATCGAAGTTATTATATCATCCTTGGATGACTTGAACATTCTGTTTCTGTGTTTAAATCAAGTGCTGGGACCATCTGTGTGTTGTCCTCTGTGTGTGTTGTGGCAGCCAGAATTTTGCAACACTGGAGAATTCACTTTCTGTATCCATTTCCAGTGCATACATGACATTTTGTGAGCAGTTTTTGTGTATTGCTAAGTTATGATAAATTACTATCATTATTAAATTATAAATCATTTTTGTGCAGTGTTATTCTCCAAAGTTACTTGGACTCCCTGTGCATTACAATACATGTAACAAGACTTAGCAGAGCACATAGAACTCCCACTGTTAAAGTAAGCTAACCACACTCTACTATACTGTTACACAGTCTTCAGGATCTTTAACATTTGATAGTCTACATCCTATATAAACACAAATGGGATTGATGCACTAGCAGGTCTGCACACCAGCTGATCTGGAAAGTTGAAAAGAAAAACCTCTTACCTATCAGGTGGAGGGCTCCTGGTGGATCAAATCCAGGATCCTCTGACTAGAACTCTGATGTTTACCCACTGATTACTGCACCAGTCAAATATACTGTGAATGGCTTGAGGGCTTGTGAAGTTGCACAGTTTTGTCAATGAACTTGTATTACTAGGACTTTTTTATTTTATTTTGTTGTTCAGCTTATATTAGTGTATATTTATTTAAAAACATTATAATTGTAATTGTGACAATGATGGTGGTATACGACACTAGTCTCATTTGAAACAGTGGTCAAAACAGGAATGTAAACACTGAGGCTGTGTAGCTGAGTGGGTGTGTATTTATATGTATGGATGAATGTGAGTGTGTGAGTGAGTGAGTGAGTGAGTGTGTGTGTGTTGTGTGAGTGAGTAATATTCATAAAATATTTTCTTTTGCATCTTCAATTCATGTGGGAGAGTGCATTTTTGTACAACTCTCACTGGGAAAATGTAGTCACACAGGTGTTTTCTGAACTCTTAACTCTAAGCATGATTGGCACAAGCATTGTGTGCAAAATCTAGATATGACTAAAAGTGACGGACAAAAATCTCAAATGAAATGTTTAGCCACATATTAATGCTGTATTATGTAAAATGTGAGTTACATCTCATTAAGAGTAATCAAAATTACATATCCCTGACTGATCAAGCATGATCACTCAAAACATTATGCACTGTAATAAGAAGATAGTAAAAAGGTCTATTATCATAATGATTATTATCATTATTACTATAGTTAGGCCCCTGTTATCAGTCTTATCATAACCAGGCATATGCTAAATCACCAGTAGCAGCAATTACAAACAATGAAACATCAGTATCATTCTCATTATTATTATCATTACTGTTGTGCTTATCATTATAAGGCCTATAGTATATATGCTAAATCAATATTCAGTATTATACTGGCAAAAACAAGGCCAGATCATTCTTCAGTCTCAGGCACACTGATAAATACTAGTCTATAATACATAGGATCTACTTTTTTTTTTTATTCATAATTTAGTTATTAACTAGCCTATTGTCAGAGACTTGTTGTAATTTCCTGTTCTGACACATGTGCAAATGGGATAAAACGAAACCGAAAATGCCCAGATTCAAGGGCTCACTTTTCCAGTTCGACTTTTGCGACCTTTCTGAATTTCAATTTATCATTTTCAAGATTTTGTGACAAAAAATTTCACAAATAACTTGCTGATCAACTCCTCAAGTTCACACTGCTCACATAAAAATTAATGTGACATTATTTCAAATCTATTAATTTCACTTACAATCAAATTAAATTGCACTTACCGTAAATCTGTAAACTGCTTTCTTGATCGAAATGTCCCAGGAAGGTTCTACGAATTTCGTTAACCTCAATGAGTTCACACTTCTTGCGTGAGACGTTGACCCACGGGGGATGTGCAACACAGGTCATGTAACACTTGTGAACTACAATGCGGGTCATTTCCCCTGAATTACGCCGCTTTCCATGCATCTTTCTACCGCAACAGTCACGAAAGTGTGTGTGTGTGTGTGTGTGTGTGTGTGTGTGTGTGTGTGTGTGTGTGTGTGTGTGTGTGTGTGTGTGTGTGTGTGTGTGTGTGTGTGTGTGTGTGTGTGTGTGTGAAAGAAATAAGAGAAAGAAAGACAGAGAGCGAGAGAGAGGGGGGAGCGTTCGCGAGCGCGTGTATGTGTGTGTGTGTGTGTGTGTGTGCGTGCGCGTGTGCGTGTGTGTGTGAGTATGTGTGAGGGAGAGAGTGTGTACGTGTGTATGCGTGATAGACAGAGAGTAATGCTTGAGAGGTGGGGGGGGGGAGAAGAGAGAAGAAAGAGTTATTCAGACTCATTCATTTATCATGAGAATCTAAACAATCCTTACTGTGGGAATGTGTAGGGAAAAGGTGTTTTTAATCGACTCACGTCATCTGCTAAAGACCAAAAAAATAAAAATAAAAAGAAAGAAGAAGAAGAAGAAAGAAAAAAAGAAAAGAAAACTGCTTAAATTAGCAATTTTCAGCAAGATATATGAACAGCACTTTCTAAAGAAAAACTGGAAAATTTTGAAATCAGCTTTCACTTTTAAAACAGTCTACAATTGTCCTCGTTTCACAATAAGTTTGATTGAAACTCAAAACAAATGTGATTGCCCGCGTTCAAGCAAACAGGAACCAGAAAAACACGAAAATAGATTCAGAACGCGTACGGTATTTAATACAATGTCCTGTCTTGTCTTGTTGTATTAGATACGTGTTCTGAATCTATTTTCGTGTTTTTCTGGTTCCTTTTTGATTGAAACTGAAGCTTCTTCAAGGTCAGAGTGACATTGAAAAGTACACAATAAGGAATTTCAGATTTTTTTTTCTATAAAAAGATAGATTGTTAGAAATGTTTAATTTTTTTGTGCATTTGTTTTTATTTGTTTGTTCGTTGTTGGTGTTTATGTTTGTTTGTTTTGTTTGTTTGTTTGTTTGTTTAACCAGGCTTTTTAGAGCAAGATGAATTGTTACATACTGGTGTAACTTTGCCTGTCCATTGTTTATTTATTTATTTGTTTGTTTTCTATTTTTGCTGCTGCTGTTGTTGTAGCATCTGCAGTATCTTTTAATGTGTTTGTGCTGTTACAAGCCAAATAAATGTATCTGTCTTAAAGGTCTTGTTTGTTGGTTGGTTGGTTGGTTCAACCGGTTTGTTTGTTTGTTGGTTGGTTTGTTTGTTTGTTTGTTTGTTGGTTTGTTTTGTTCGTTCGATCCCAGTCTTCCAAGTGAGCCCATCGCCCGCTCAACTATGGGTAGGAACAGATCATGGCAGAAAAATCCCCCAGCAATATTTTTGAGCCAATGAGGGGTTTTGAGCACATGACGTCCAGTCAGTAGCCCATTACATGACCACTTTGCCACAGTGACTCGTGATTTTGGCTTTGTTGTTCGTGTTTTGCTGGCGAGTTTCTATTAAGGTAGATAACCCCGCCTTCCATCTCGTGGGGCTGAGGTCTATCTCCCCTAGTTACTAGTCTTCTGGCTCATGGAGTTCGAAGTTGTTTATTAAAGAGGGATTCATCACGCTTGGCCATTTCCATATGCGCTCCACCCAAATCTGCCAGCAACTGTCTGGCAGACGCACTGAGCCTAAGCAAAAACCCTAGGCACTGACAGGGTCTTGAAATGGGGAGGGGGAAGGGACTTGTGAAACATACAGTGACACCAGGACATTTAAGACGGTCAGTGAACCGGCCATGTTTTTGATGTTGCGGGCTGCTATTGAACTCCGCCGAGATATCACATGTCTAGTCCAACTCAGCATTCAAGAAGATGAAAAGCATTCTTACCAACAAATGCCTATCAATTAACATCAGGAAGAGAGTTCTTGAATGTTATA